>DF242929.1:34375-48123 GCA_000507305.1 Breviolum minutum Mf 1.05b.01 | reverse complement strand
AGTTGTATTTCTAGTAGTATTTCTAGTAGTTTTTCTGGTAATATTTCTGGTAGTATTTCTAGTAGTATTTCTAGTAGTATTTCTGGTAGTCTTTCTAATAGTGTTTCTAGTAGTATTTCTAGTAGTATTTCTAGTAGTATTTCAGTAGTATTTCTAGTAGTATTTCCCGTAGTATTCCTAGTAGTATTTTTAGGAGTTTTTTCTAATAGTGTTTCTAGTAGTATTTCTAGTAGTATTTCTAGTAGTATTTCAGTAGTATTTCTAGTAGTATTTCCCGTAGTATTCCTAGTAGTATTTTTAGGAGTTTTTTCTAGTAGTATTTCTAGTAGTATTTCCAATAGTATTTCTAGTGGTATTTCTAGTAGTATTTCCAGTAGTATGTCTAGTGTATTTCTAGTAGTATTTCTAGTAGTATTTCTAGTAGTTTTTCTAGTAGTTTTTGTAGTGGTATTTCTAGTAGTATTTCTAGTAGTATTTCTACTTGCATTTCTAGTTGCATTCTAGTAGTATTTCTAGTAGTATTTCTAGTAGTACTTCTAGTTTTTCTAGTAGTATTTCTAGTATAAAAAAATATTCTATATTAATATTCTAACTGCTAGCTGCAAAAAGCTGACTTTCTGATTCTAACTGCTAGGCTTGAAAATTGAATATTCTAAGTGCTAGTCCGTCACTCTATATATCGAATTTATCTTCAATAGTCTTATCCATTGATACCTACTCATGTAATATGCCTCGCATGTAAAGGAAATACGTTGAACAGCTGGTAAAGTTCTGAATGTTTAAGAAACGTTCAGTCCGATGACAGGCCAAAGGCCCAGGCAAGAAAGGTGGAAATCCACCGTGCGGATGTGGATCTTTCTCTCAAGTGACGAGACATCGAAAAAAACTGACATGGAAAGAAACATCTGAAAAAAAGGACGAAGAAGTTATTATCCAACCCAAAACCCAAGAATCCAGTGATTTGTTGTGTTTTTTGGGTGCTTGCATATACATCCTATACAAACTACGTGGACCGTCTTGGTGTGTAAAATATATTGATCCAGGTTTGACATGAATATCTCAGCCTGCTGCCGGGCCACTGCTTGGGAGTAAACTCAGGGGGGGGGGATCAATTGTTAGGATCAATGGGTTGTAACCCCAACCCATCCCCGATGTCCCGGTTGGAAGTGGATGGATCAATGGTTGTGAACGGTTCAATGGTTCTTATTTCAACCTACTTATAATTCAGCTATATTGGGGTAAAATCACCCACTGATACGATCACCTTGTGATCCATCCACTTCCGTCCATCCAAAAGGACCTCAAAAAAAAAAATCGGTTTACATAAAGTGGTTGAGCCCACCTTCTTGGAAGATCAGACGTCCCGGGAAGTTTCTTCCAGCTTCCCCGGGATTTTATGGCTATTAAAAACATGGCGAAATAAACTGAGGTGAAATTTCAGCTTGGAATTGATAATTACCCAACTTGGAATTCCAGGTTTGCACCTGTTCCAACTAAACGGCCCCAAGCGAATGAACATGAACGAAACTATACCATGGCCGTCGAGCTTTCTTTTCAACACGTCAGCCGCATCTCTCCTATCACCAAGGTGCGAAGCGTCCTAGGCAACGCGACATTGGACTCTGCCAATCTTCTACCCATGCTACTACTGACAAAAGTCAAACTTTGAAGGCGTTCAGGCCATCTCACATTGTCCAGGCTCTGATTGAAATCCCGACCAAGAGTCAAACTTTGAAGGCTTCCTGGCCATCTCACATTATCAAGGCTCTGATCGAAAATGTCAAAAGTCAAACTTTGAAGGCGTGCTGGGAATGTCACTTTGTCCAGGCTTTGATTGAAGTTCCAACCAAAAGTCAAACTTTGAAGGTTTGCTGGCCATGTCACTTTGCCCAGGTTCCTAATGGGTCCGCCAAAACTCAAACTTTGAAGACCTCTTGGCCATCTCACATTGACCAGGCTCTGATCGAAAGGTCCTTCAAAACTCAAACTTTGAAGGCCTGCTGGCCATGTCACTTTGCCCAGGTTCGTAATGGGTCCGGCAAAACTCAAACATTTTAGGTCTGCTGGCCATGTCACGTTTTCCAGGCTCCGATCGAAATAGCCTCCAAAAGTCAAACTTTGAAGGCCTCCTGGCCATGTCACATTGTTCAGGTTCTTATTGAAACTTTGACCAAAAGTCAAACTTTGAAGGCCTCCTGGCCATGTCACGTTATCCAGGCTCTGATCGAATTGTGTTCCAAAAGTCAGGCTTTGCAAGCCTGTTGGCCATGTCACATTGTCCAGGCTCCGATTGAAAGAAAATCCAAAAGTGACGCTTTGAAGGCCCGCTGGCCATGTCACGTTGTCAAGGCTCTGATAGAAGCTTGAACCAAAAGTCAGACGTCGAAGGCCAGCTGGCCATGTCACGTTGTCCAGGTTCTGATTGAAATCTTCACCAAAAATCAAACTTTGAAGGCCTGCTGGCCATGCCATGTTGTCCAGGTTCTGATTGAGATTTCCTTTAAAACTCAAACTTTGAAGGCGTTCAGGCCATCTCACATTGTCCAGGCTCTGATTGAAACTTTCTCCAAAAGTCAAACTTTGAAGGCGTTCAGGCCATGTCACGTTGTCCAGGCTCTGATTGAAACTTTCTCCAAAAGTCAAACTTTGAAGGCGTTCAGGCCATGTCACGTTGTCCAGGTTCTGATCGAAACCTTCTCCAAAAGTCAAACTTTGAAGGCGTTCAGGCCATGTCACGTTGTCCAGGCTCTGATTGAAACTTTCTCCAAAAGTCAAACTTTGAAGGCGTTCAGGCCATGTCACGTTGTCCAGGTTCTGATCGAAACCTTCTCCAAAAGTCAAACTTTGAAGGCGTTCAGGCCATGTCACGTTGTCCAGGTTCTGATCGAAACCTGCTCCAAAAGTCAAACTTTGAAGGCCTGCTGGGAATGTCACTTGGTCCAGGCTTTGATTGAAGTTCCAACCAAAAGTCAAACTTTCAAGGCCTGCTGGCCATATCACAGTGTCCAGGCTCTGGTCGAAGTACTCTCCCAAAGTCAAACTTTGCAGGCTTTCTGGCAATCTCAAATCATCAACCCCTGTCATTTCTCTAATTCCGTTCAAACTGAACTCTTCATCTTCAACGTCGGGTTCGTGGGCGAAACGAAAAGCAGCCAGCAAATTGACGGGGATGTAGGTAGCCGACACCTGTTCCCGTTCACTCCGAAATCCTTGTTGTTGCAGACTTTCATTCAGCACAAGCTTTGAAGTATTGTGGGACAACACCAGCAGGCGACCTGGTTTGAATGGAACTTTGTCCAAAATCGTCGTCCACAACTCGCGACCCAGCATGGAGTCTGCTACATTTAATGTCAACATGCATTCGCCGCTCATGCTTAACACTTCGAGCTCTATCAGCCCTTCTCCCACGCAGCCACCGGCACTACCATGGATGCCATCAATGCGGCGGCGCTTGTTGTGCCCCATAGGCTGCATCACTGCCACGATCGGGTATCAAAATTTAGTATGAAAACAGTTGAGCTCTTATCATCTCACTTCTCGTGTCTATATCTCTCTACACATTCCTTTGTACATATCGAATTTATCTTCAATTGTCTTATCCACTGATATTCTACTCATGTATTTCATGTCTCTCATGTAGCTTCAAAAACACACGTCATTTTTACATTCATAAATTTTCACCGCCAGTTTCAAAGGCGGCATCATGTCTTGACCATATGTTGCCACTATTGTTTTTTGTCCAATGGAAATTTGATCCTGTGGTCCCCAGGGAGGAGGAGGTACAGTTTGAAAAAATCACGGCATTTCGGCAGGAGAAAAAACCGAACGGGGGAAATTCACCGAAAAAGTTTGCGTCACTGGGGATGTTTCCAGAAAATAGTGGGTGAAAACCACCCAAATCATCCATTTGAATAGGGTTTTCCATTCTTTTCACCATCCATTTTGGGGGAAACACCCCTATTTTTCGAAACACCCACTGGGATGTCCTGCTGGTACTGATCGATCGGAACCCCAAAGTTCCAACCATTTATTTTCAATGGATGGAACTGGTGATTTCCAACCATGAATCTGGTTGGTGGTTGAACCAACCAACCCATCTGAAAAATATGTTCGTCAAAATGGAAACATTCCCCCAAGGTTCGGGATGAAAACCAAAAATATTTGAGTTGCCACAACCTAGATGAAAAATATGTATAAAGATTTGGTGAAAATCATCCAATTGAAAGAATTCCATTTAATATGCAAAGGGGCCGGCCTTGGGGTTCCCAGGTAGTAACTATGGATAGTAAATGGATTACGTATAAATCCCTATACACCCCGGAAGATTAACAGCTTGAACCTGAAAATCGTGGGTTTGGTTCAGATGATGTTCCGAACTTCCAGTAAGATCGTATTCTCAGGTTCCAAGCCGTTCATCTTTTCGTGAGGTGTAACTAGGGTGGATTTAGAATCCCAAAGAAAATGGGCTGAGAATTCAAACCCCAAACTTGCCAACCTCACCCATGGGTTTTGCTTGACCACTGGCCAGAAGTCCTGGGTAAATGGCTCCAATTGGAATCCCTATAAGTAACATCCGGTGGTGGTGGTTGTTCAAAATATGCGCACAGTTATCAAAATGGCATCATCTTCTCTTCCCCAAATCCGGGTGAAAATTTTTGAAAAAAAAAATGAAGAAACCACCACCTAGGACCTAGGTGGATTTAGTCTGCTAAATCGGTGGAAATTTCAGCCCAACTTACAGATCCGTTGTTACTCATGACGGATCCATGTGACTGGTATATTTACCTATACATCCTATACATTTACCACAAAAAGTCAACTAGAAATGTAGGGAAATATACCGTTCGTCCCATGGATCCGTCATGGGATATTGTTTGTCAAACCGAAAAAAATCCCATGGATAGCCAAGTGAACAACTACGATGTGCTGAACCAAACCTGGGGGTGGCTCCAAACTGCTCCCTATGATGGTTCGGGATTTTAGATACCACCAGCTCTGTTCATTGCTCCCTTCCGTTTGCACAAGCGAGACTGCAGATAGACAAAATAATTAAAAAACGTCTATGTTGTGTATATATTGCCTTAGGCAATCCATGTTGCCAAGTGGACAAACTAAAAAAAATGGGTCAGCTTTTTGTTTTCGGGTATCTTCCATCTTGAAGAAATTGGTCAAGTTCACAGTTGGAACTTTCACGAACCTGCGTGTTTCATGGTTGGATCAGGCGAAAACCCGATCGAACAAATCCATGGAGTGATTTTTTGGCCCNAATGCAATTTAGACATGTGTACATGAACTTTCGCCAAAACTTTAGCCAGAAAAAAATTTTCTTTCGCCATTTCAGAAAAAAACTTTAGCCGAGACTGTTAATTGCATACCCAAAGGCTTACGCAAAGGAAACCCCTTTCATGGACCTTTTGCTCAACTCTCATATATGCCACCTTGAAAACTTTCTCCACTTGTTTTATTCCCCATCCCATCCCATCCCATTTAAGCCTCGGGTTTCTCCGTACAAGGCTGAAAAGTGGCAGTGCCAATCAATTCTCCACGAGCACCTGAGAGCCAGGTGGCTGTGATCTTTCAACCCACCGTGACCGTGACATTCCATGAGGACATGGTTCAGTGTAGCCAAAACTCCAAGCCCCCCAAAGCATCCACCTCATTGGATGTTACAACGTTGATGCTTCATGAACCAACCAACCACTTGGGATGATGGTTATTCCATTTTACCCGTCCCATTACCCTCCCGAAGTTTAACAGCAATCGCCCCTGAAAAGTTACCAAAACCCAATAGGAAAGGATCGTCTTCCAACCATCATTTTCAAGGGCTATGTTAAACTTCCGGGGGGTATACTGATTGGTTTATAGGGGATCCTTATATTGGCTTATGAAATAATCCCCGTATAATTGGGTCGGATGTCATCCCCTATATCAAACAACCAACCAGGGTTGGGAAGTCCAGGGTCACCATTTTTTAAAAACCACCACTTTTTTAGTAGGGATTTATCATCCAAAAGGAAGCATCATCTTTATATATGTACTTGGATGCCCCGGGACGGAAGTTAGGATCAATGAGCTATCTTACCTACTTATTATAAATAGTTAGTATTTAGTTTATTGGGGTTGTAACCCATTTACTAGCCATTGATCCTACAGTAACTTCCTGGGACATCCAAGTATGAATATACCTAGAACCCATTTGACATCCTTTTTTGCGGGGTTGACCGGCACAATTTTATGGGTCTAATCTTCCAAAATATGGGTCATTTGGGTTCCAGGTATGTATGATATGATGTTCATCTGTTTTGTGAAATCGTCTATAGGTGTAACAATATATTAATATAGATACAGATGCTCAATGTTCTGTCTTTTTCACCAAACATGGTCCCTTTTCAGTCTTTCAGTTGACCACATGTCAATTCTAACGCTGTCAGCAAACTCAAGAGAGATGTTTGTCTTTCTGTTGGGCTGCCATTAGGATATCCAGGTTTGCCTGGCTTCAGTTTTCTAACCACATTGTGGTGGATGATGAATGTATCATGGGAATCTAAGGGTACCCCCCCCCATCCCCCCCCCAATGTGAACCCATTCCCCAGAAACTACGTTCCTTTGCATATGTTCAGCAGCGAACTCTTAGTTTTGCGGAACATACTTGGGTGGCTCATGGTAGCTAGTACCTAGTTGTAAGTTGAGTCAATAACCAACCCCTCTAAGTTGGTTTATAAATCACCTAATACGGTGAAATAACCCCAACTTACCATCCTTACGATCACGATCCCATTTTCCCCACCAAGTAATTTCAATGTACTGCATGATTCATCATCCATTCTATCATTAGCTTGGAGTTGCTTCCCTTCGATGCCTGCAAAAAGTAACAACTTTTCTCCCAAATGGTGGTGCAATTCATGGTGATGAATCCATATGAATGAATCTCATGGCACCATCCGAATCCCCAAAAATTTACCACAAAAACCAATCCAAGCATGTAAAACATGTGTGATATTCAAAATTTTACCTACCTGGAAAGCCAAGTGCCCTATTTTCAAGGCAATAGTTGCTGGTTTTAGGGGTAAAGTTGCCTAAAAAAATAGGACACTTGGCGTTCCAGGTATTAAAAAATCATTTACAACAATGGATTCCGTCAAATATTAACGAACTTCGTGGCATTTTTTTAGTTTCATCCATCGGAAAGATTGTTGCATCAACGTTCAACTTTTTCCGGGTGAAACATCTCAAAAAAACCACTGATGACACCACACGCCCCCCCCATACTTAGATGTCCTTGTTGGACGGAAGTGGATCAAGTCAAAGGTGATCGTATCAGTGGGTGATTTCACCCCAAGGAAACCCCGCATGTATAAGTAGGTGAAATAACCCATGGATCCAAACAACCATTGATCCTTATAATCCCTATTGTACTGGTTGGTTAATAGGAACCTTATAATAGTTTATGAAATAATCCCGATATAAACGGGATACTCAGGAAATAACCCACTGATCCAAACCATTTCAAGGGCACTTGAGGATCAACCCCAGGTGATCGTAAGTAGTTCTCGCAATAGATCATGGAGCTGACACATTTTCGTCCCCAAAACCTGGAGCTTGTGAAACACCCCTGGAAAAATGGCCCATTTTTTATAGCTTATAACCCATAGCATCCATGTATGGTATATTTACCTACATTGGGTTATTTCTAATGGTAAAATATGGTAAATGTGGGTAAATATACCATACATGGATGCTATGGGTAAATGAGGGTGATCCTTAACTACTTACTAAGCCATGATATATGGGAGGAAGGCTAGTAATTTTCCGCTGACACACCGCTGACACAGGTAGGACCTTTAAATATCCCATTTGTTGGATCTAGGATGACCTGAAACATTTTTTAGGGATTCCCGGGAATCCCGTTTTTTTTTTCACAGACTCAGTTGTGACGATTGCATCCCGGGTGAGGGGTAGATCCAATTCATATGTATATGTTTACACCATATTATGTACCCTGAAACAATAAGAATTTGGGTATACGAAGCACAACAAACAATGAATGTTTCAAGTTTCAACCAACTTCGGAAAGAAAACAAAAAAACACATATACTTAGAACCCAACTGGGGCCCCTTGTTTTGATTGGAGTTTAGGCCTTGTTTTGGGGTGTTGGCCTTCAAAAATAGAGGTCACTTGGGTTTTCAAGGTCCTCAGGTTACCTCCCAAATTTCACCGGACCTGGGTGACCTGATGTCCAAAAAACTGGGGGTTTTCAAACATCAAAATCAATATACCCTCCCAAAAACTAACGCCTGAACATGGCGGCTGGAACCTAAAACTTGGATAAACTTTAGCATTTTTAGGAAATTTCCCGGCTTTTTTTCACAAACAATTTTGGAGATTTTTTTACTTGGATGTCCAGCAGTGAGGTTTTTGGGAAGTCTATTCCCAAAAGTACCATGATAGAAAGCATCAATTTTTGCCACCTGAAGCTTGACAAAAAAACAAAACACACACCTGGCAATTCTGCTGGTGATCTTTTTTGGGATGGTGAAAACGTGACCCTTTCAAAGGCTAATAAGTGACCTCCAAATAGGGGATGAAAAGGTCACTTTGAATCACCTGGCAGATTTTCGTTCTTTCCTCATGTCCGATTTCATCCATTTCTTCCCATTTAATTTGATCCAGTCACCTCCTGTACGGTAGTCAAAGCTCTTCTTCACCGACCAGCGGCCCAACAAATAACCTTGAGCTCGTGAGCTCAGCGATGAAAAGGTACACCCCCGAAAACTAACATGTCCCATAAAAAGTGACCATTTCAATAGGAAGTACATCTTCCAACCATTGATTTTCAGGGGACATGTTAGTTTTTCAGGTAGTACACCCCCTTTCCAACGAAAAAAAAAGGGTTGAAGACGGTGGCAGGTGTGGTTTTTCCACTTCCGAAAACTAAGACATCTCAACCCAACCAAAAAAATGATGGACTTGGGATGTGTGTTTTCCCTTTTTGGCTTCCTTTTAAGTCGCAGATCCGGCCTTATTTTCTAGGGGCGAACTTTGCTGGTAGTTTTACTTGGATTTGCTTGTTTGATGAGTTCCAAAAAATATTATCCCAAATGGTGGTGGTTTGATGATGATTTATCATCGCAAAATTCGTAAAAGATCACCTTCAACAAATCCAAATTGGGGGGGAGAAAAATGCTGATGCTAAGCTCGCCTCAAGGGCACTTCACGTAAAAAACCTCTTGCGAAGCACGAAGTTAAACACGTTCTTCCACGTCTTGCGAGTCCTGCTTTGCTTTGATCCATTTTATGGAAAAATGCCTGAAAATGCCAGGACCAGGACCATAATCCCTAGGCATCCTGTCATATTCTCAGATGATACTTGGGGTGTCCAATCACCTCCGAAAAGCATAGTATTTAGGTTTCATTACGACTCTCAGAATGTGATTGGATCCCTAGGGAATGGTTGCGTCTAAATCATTTAGAGCATGGATTTTTTTAGGTAGAGTAGCTTTGACAAAAATGTAGGGAGTTTCCTTTTGGCGGTTCATAGTTTGTAAGGTGAAAATAAAAAATCTTTGAGTTGCCACCACCACCAGGTGATTCAAAGTGCCCTTTTCATCCCCTGGTTGGAGGTCACTTAACCCCTTGAAAGGGTCACTTAACCATCCCAAAAAGGTCACTTTGAATCACCACCAAGATTTTGTTGCTGATCAAGGATCATTTTCCGAATCTTCCTGCCCTTGCAAGATGCGCGTTTCGAATTCTCGAACCGATCGTTATTTGTGGAGTGATTTTCAGCCCCTAGAAATGGCCATATAAATGGGTAACGGGGGCTATAACCCCTATAAATGGAGTTATAACCGTACTATACCTTACTTATCTGAACAATTTATTATCAATCCTTAACCTGAATCTTTCAGCCATTTTGGGGCTCGGATTCCCTTACTAAAAACTCACTACCTTTTGGTGTTTTCCCGTTCCCGGCGGGATGGAAAGGTCGCTATATAAATGGCCTAAGACTGATGACTGCTGATGGGGTCCGCCTTTTGCAACCCAAAACTTTTTCAAGAAACTTCGTACAGCCTCGCCATTGCGCAAGGCCATTTTCCGATGCGAACTTACGACCCGGTTTTTACCTTCTACTGTTGACGGTGGGTGGTTTCTTCAAGTGTCAGGATGATTCAAATGCCCTGCTGGGAACATTTGAATATCATGGTGTTTTTTCCACCCCAACAAGCATGTGTGAAGATGACTTTCTTTTTTCAAGGTGGGGATATCTTAGTTCACTGGAGGGTATCTATAAAATACCCTCCTGGCCATGACCTGCGTTTGTGACCTTTTTTGGGGATGGTGAAATCTCAGGTGACCCTTTTATCTATAGCTGGCACCATATTGTTCTGGGTGTTCCTGAAAATTAAGTCAGGATTGGTAAGGATTTCCCTACCTTCTGACGGCGAAGTGCGTCCTTTTTGACCCTTCGAACTCAGGTATAGATATGGATTTCGATTGTGGCCGTCCTAAAAATGGCGGACATGTTTTTCAAGGGTGGCGGGTACCGGGGTTTTTTTACGTCAAGACGGGGGAAAACAAAGTTTCTTGAGTTGGGTTTTTGGTCCAAATTGATTGTAGTCCAGCAGAATGCTTTGAGCCAAAGGCTGCCAATGGCCGCCGTGGGTTTTCTTCATGAAAAAATTGAAGGGGCTTGGGGGTCCCAATTCGGCAGGGCCCAAAAAAGATTCCTATGGATTTTTTTTGTTCACCCCTCAGACAAAAACCAAGAACCAACCAGTCATTTTCAGAAACCTACACCACAGTATGATTAACACCTTCAGATTCATTCATCCTCCAATTTTCACAAAATGTTCCAAAATCATTTCATGATCAACCATGAAACTGCAGTCATATTCCTGAAAATTTCTGTTCTTGGATGTTCTTGGGGTAAGGGGTTTCTTTGTTTCTAATTTCATCTCCTCTCCCAGTCTTCCAATCACCATTTCAATACCCTTCATGCAGCGGTCATGGACAAAAAAGACCACATATCATATGGGTGTTTCCAAAAATAGGGGTACCCCAAAATGGATGATTTATAATGGAAAGCCCTATTAAAATGGATGATTTGGGGGTACCACTATTTTCGGAAACATCCTTATATGTTTCTGAGAGCAACAAGTCTGGGACGGAGCCATTTCCACTTTTACAAGCAAAAACAGGTCGAAATGGTCCACTTCGGAGGTATGAGTGTCCAAGCGAGAGAAAAAAAGAGACATCCTCAGTCCCGAGATCTAGACAATTTACTGTACTCAATGCACCCTGGACGTTTCATTTGGCGAGTTTGATATAAACCCCTGAAAAAGTGAACAAAAAGAAACCACCCCAAAAAAGGTTTTTGGATCGTCTGAAGACATTGAGATGCGGGTGTCACGTAACCTGCGGGTGTAGCTCCGTAAACCGCGCTCCCTATTCCTTACGGGATTTCGCGCCTCTTCGCCCTCCATCTGCGGCAAGACAATGTATTTCGTTCCCATCGGCACGTCACACCAAACAAAAATGAAGTTTGAAGGTCTTGACGAAAAGACAAGGCGTTGCATAAGATCTCAACATTTTTTTGTGCAAAATCGTAGTGTTTTGTTTTTCTTGTCAAACTCAGCTGATAAACCCCTTATTATAGATCTAATCTCACATCTTGAAATCATTGTGTTTTTTTCACAGGCTTTGATAGCACGTATCCGTAAGAGAGACGTGTATCATTGTATCATCATCATCTGCCTTTGATTTTTTTTTGGGAACGTCTTTCAACACTTGAGTCCTGTACAAAATACAGCACCGTGAATGATGTTAGTTGGTGGTTTTTCACCAAGCCATGAAAAATATGCAACCATCAAAATGGGTGATTTTCTTCCCCAAGGTTTGGGGATGAACATAAGAAAATATTCAAGAAACCACCACCTTATATGGGTGTTTCAAAAAATAATGGTACCCCCAAATCATCCACTTTTCTAGGATTTTCCATGATAAACCATCCATTTTTGGGGTACCTCTATTTTTGGTTCAACACCCAGATGATGTTTGAACACCTTTTCTTCGAAAATCTGTCGTAGCTCCGTCCGAATTCGCGACGGACTTGACCGAAGGCATTGAAGCTGGATTTCCAAACCCAAAAGGGTTAAGGAAACCCCTTACTTGGAGGATCATCCCAGTTAGTAAATGGTTAATAACCATGGTAATCGTAAGTCCCCTAAGGATCGGGTTATTCCCCTTCCAAATTGGCTAAATGGCTTATAAATGGGGGTTACTAACTACTTACTAACTGGGATGATCCTCCAAGTAATCACTTGAAACGTTGCCCTAAACAAGTGGAGGTTTACCCTGCATCACCAAGGGACAATTTCTAACCTGTCAATCTTTAGGGGCCCGATTTTCTCATGTAACATTCGGTGATGATGGTGGAACCCCGATGTAGAACCTGAGGTAAAGTACACGGTTCTTTAACTCGAGCTTAACGCCTGCCTTCATTGTTCATGGTTTTTTGGGGTCCAAAGTTTGTTTGAGAAATAAAGGACATGCATGATGTTTACCCCCGAAAACTAATGTTTGGTTCACCTGAAAATGGGGGCCCCCTTGAAGAGGAGATTCCTTCCTATTGAAACCCATGTATTTTTCAGGTTCCATGTTAGTTTTTTTGGGTGGTAAATGTTCTTAACACAAAAGTGGAGGTGAATACAGAAAATTCAGAATTTTTGAATGTCATTTTTGTTTTATTGACCAAAACCCAACATTATAAAATGTGGTTCAACCGTTCTTGCAAAAAACCTTCGGGAATTTGAATCACCAATTTTTGTGGCTAGTTTTTCAAATTACTCCGGGTATTGCCCAATGGTCACAAGTGACAAGCCAGAGGATCTATGTATGGCAAATTTACCTACATTCGGTTCATTTTCATGGTACATACAAAAATATTATATATATATATATTTATATAACACTGTACATGGATCCTATGGAAAAAGCCACTAGTGATGATAGATGTGTTTTTGATGACTTAAAATATTGAACAGTTCACATTTCTAAGGACCTTGAGGAAGGATGCATTTCAGGAGAATCTCTGATGTAAATGGGGTTTCGTCATGTCGACTTTCCCGGAACCAACATCTAGATGCAATTGGATTGTTGCCACTTCTTGGCCCACATATCTAAAAGATTGTACTAAAAAACACATGCAACGACCATTCTCAAACACAACATGATGATTCTGACACACAACAAACGGAACTTGAAACTGAAAATTTGGGCGAAATCTATCCAGCAATCATAACACCTTTGAACGATCTAAGTGGGCCTAAAGCTGCCAAGTTTACTGGTCCACGAGGGAAAAAAACACCTTCAAACACGTCACACCTGCAGCGCACACGGATTTTTTGGCTCAACACACCAGTTTCAGATCCTTAAAAACCAATTCACGTAGTGCCCCGGGCCATCCTGTTGGCCATGTGTCAAAAAATATGTCTGTAGAAACACTGCCAAAAGTCAGGCTTTGAAGGCCTGCTGGCCATTTCACGTTGTCAAGGCTCTGATCAAAATTCCCACCAAAAGTCAGGCTTTGAAGGCCTGCTGGCAATGTCACATTGTCAAGGATCGGATTGAAGAACCCACCAAAAGTCAAACTTTGAAGGCCTGCTGGCCATGTCACGTTGTCAAGGCTCTGATTGAAGAACCCACCAAAAGTCAAACATTGAAGGCCTGCTGGCCATGTCACGTTGTC
>DF242929.1:14202-26459 GCA_000507305.1 Breviolum minutum Mf 1.05b.01 | reverse complement strand
CAACAACAACAACAACAACAACAACAACAACAACAACAACAACAACAACAACAACAACAACAACAACACTTACACTTGAATGGATATTCTATGTTGTTTTCTACTTTGTTTGGCGCCTTGCATTGCATTGAAGCTTCATCAGTTGCCCAAAGGTTATTTTGATGGGTCTGGTAAATGGTGGTTTCTTGAGATGTTTCTTGTAATAATAAAGGCAGTAAAGTTTTCAGATGGCCTAGACCCCCCGGAAAACGAACATGACAATGGAGAAAAAAAGACTTGAAGATGCATCTCCCATTTTCAGAATTAGAGGTGATTTTCCAGCGATCGCCATGTTAGTTTTCCCGGCGGATTCCCTTAAATCGGTGCTTCACTGAAAAGAATCATGTATACTTCTGATCAATCTTTTAGATCACCAGTTCACAGTAGTACACTCCCTGAAAACTAACAAAACTCGCGTCAAAAAAGGATGCTTTCCAACAACAGGAATCTCCTAACTTGTAATCCTCTAACAGTTCAGGTGCCAGCTCTTAGTTTGAGGGAGTGCAAAATTCATCCGTTTCTCAAACCTCCCAACTGTTCATGGTTCAGAAATCCCAAGGAACCGACCACCGTTTGGATGGTGCTGAACTTACCAACCGAAAAACCGGTGATCGACTTCCGGAAGTCGGTGGACCTTTTCCGGATCCCCGGAAACGAATCATCCCACACGAACCGAGCAGCATCCGACACTTTGCGGCTTTCCGAACGAAAGAGGCCGAGGCATCGCCTCTTCGAACGGAAGCGTCCAAATTTTGAAAAGAAAAGTCGAACAAGGGACAACTGGGTGTACCCCAAACCATGGGAACCTACGTTTCCTTCATTTTTTGGGGTTATAACCCATATTTGGGGGGTGTAAAACCTTCATTTTTCATGGTTTTGGGGTCCAAGGGAACAGTGTACCAAAGGTATTTACTGTGTTCTGTAGGGATTCTTGCGGATTTCTAATCCATAAATACCCACTATTTTTCGGGCTCAGAAAAGGGATTTCCCATAGGGGGCCCATGTTGGATTCGGGGTACGTCCAATTATCCCCTGAGTGTTGTTTGTTTTTGTTTGTTGTTCGGAGTGGTTTAGTGGTTGGGTTGGGTTTTTGAAAAAAACACATGTGCTATTGAACGGATATATAATAAAAATAAGATCTGGGCAACGTATCATAAATGCATAAATCCTTAAGCCTGAATTTAAGGCCATTTTGGGTAGGATTGCCTTACAATGCGTCTGATAGCCCGTGTTGGGATGACCCACCGGCGGGAAAGGTCGCTATAAATTGCCCAGATAAAATGGCACCTTTACATGAAATTATATTTGTAGTCTTAAACTTATCTAACACGTTTTCGCATACAACGTTACTATTATCTTTTTTTTGTTTAATCAAAACTCGATTTCAAAGCTCAATCATTGAATTTCGGGGAAATTCACCGGTTAAGATGACTTGAAAGTATCTAAAGATTCCGTTAAGTTGATTCTTCAGAAAACTCCTTGTTGTCCTTTTATTGTAAAGGTAAAGGTCATCTTATGAGGTGGTTACACCCCGGAAATTTAACATAGCCCCTAAAAATAAGCAAGATCAAAAGGAAACTCATCTTCCAAGCATCATTTTTCAGGGGCTATGTTAGTTTTCAGGGGAGTAAGGCCAATTTACCCGGAATATCTTTGTAAATTCGCCTTACCCAGGTGATTCAAGTTTGCCGTGACCAAACTTCATCCCCGAATCGTCCTCCTTGGAGGTCACGATTTCACCATTGAAAAAGGGTCACCGTGAGATTTCACCAACCCAAAAAGGTCACGATCGCAGAATTGCCAGGATTAGAGTTATATAACAACCCCTCTTTTCCCCCCTTTTTTCGTGGTTTGCTACCCGATCCACTCCAAAAATGACAGGAAAGCGGAAATTCCATCAAACCATCATCACATCACACCTTGCTGTTTCAGCATCTTCGCCCTCTTCCTTCCTCGGATGAAGGGGGATGTCTTGGATTTTTTGGAAAGTGAGCCGTTCTTGGAGGATCATCCCATGACTTGTAAATGGTTGATAACCATGGTTAGTAAATGTTAGTAAGTCCCCTAAGGATCGGGTTATTCCCCTTCCAAATGGGCGTTTCATGGCATATAAATGGGGGTGATCCTAACCACTTACGATACCTGGGATGATCCTCCAAGCATTCTTGGCTTGCTTGGATGTCCCGGGACGGAAGTTTGGATTAGGTGACTAGTAATTAATTGGTGGGTTTTTTCACCTACATACAAAATATAGGGTATATTGGGGTTATCACCCACTGATCCAAACATCTTACTAACTTCCTGGGACATCCAAGCTCTATCTTAGGGGAAACATTTTGAACGACGGTGAATTATCATGGTATAGAACGGATCAAGAATCAAAAAATCATCCAAATAAAAAACGAATGGTGATTCATCATGGCAGAAGGGAAAAGGGCACCAAAACAACAAGTTCCAAACATACATCTTTAAAAAATGGCTCTCATGGTCGAGAGGACCTAAAATCGCTAAAACAACAAATTCAAAGCAAAAAATGACACCTTAGAAAAAGGGAACTGATCATGGTCCAAATCAAAAATCGAAAACTACAGTTCCGAACAAAACACAAAAATGTGATTCATCATGGCAACAAGACAAAAAGTTGAACAATAGTGAGCCCGTAATACTGGAAAAAAAACACAACCCCAAACAATTTCCGGCCCCGGTTTATTTGGACAGGTGTCAGTATGTTACCAACCCAACCAATGCACTTTTTTCGTGGAAATGCATGGAAAAAATCCACAAAGCTTCTTCAAGTTTCATCCCCCGAGAATATCATCCCCCAAAAATAGGTTGGCGTTGAATGACCAAGCCCAACCAAATTGCCAAAGTGACGTTGTAGAGTTTGCTGTGTTTTTCAACCCTCCCTAAAAGGGAAACATTTTCACCGCAAAGTCTGCCGTGAAGGGTGAACTTAAACACCAAACTTCTAACTGCTGCTTCTGACATAAAACCCCGCTAAATTTGGTTTCTTTCAGATCTGCTGGGTCTTAGTCACTTCTTAGAACCCCCCATATAACTGGCTTATTAAAACACCCCCATCTATATAAAACAGGTCGGTTTTTCCATCCCCCGAACCCAGGGCCTTGGAAGTCAAAGACTATTAAAAAGACACAGTATAGTCCCCCAATTTTGGATGATTCAAAATGCCCTATCTTTAAAAAAAAACAAATAGTTGACTTGGTGTTTCACCATGGATTTTTCTTTAAAAATGGCCTAAACCCTTGGAAATTTCCACTTTTGGAGGGTCGTCTTTCCTGATCTCCATCAGAAGCATCACCTCCGAACTCCGAGGCACTCCAAGGGATCTGCAAAGTCACGCCACAAGGCTGCCAGCAATTTCCGCAACTCGGGGTCGGACCAGGCCACGGCCTGGCTAAAACGGCATGTGTTGAGGCCGAGGCCCATCAACTGGTGTCCCTTTAAGAAGCTCCGGAAATTTCGGCTGGCTACCCTCCAGGGAATGGATACATATCCCACCGAAAGGGAAAAGGAAAAAAAAATCTTCAAAATGCCATTTTTTGGGGGGATATGTTAGTTTCCTGGAGGGTATTTCCTACTTGGGCCGGATGAATATCCAGGACGGACGTAATTGGTTTTCATAACCATGGTGAAGATAGTAAGTCTCCTAAGGATCCGGGTTGTGGGACCCCTTCTAAATGGCCTTTTTATGGCTTATAAATCGGGGTGATCCTAACAACTTACTAACTGGGATGATCCTCCAAGTAGGGGAAAACTGGAGGAGGGTGGGCTTCTTAGGGATTCCCATGAGGAAAAATTTCACACATCCATGTTTTTTGAAGAAAAAACGAAGATTTGACTTAATAATTCCATAATAAATCTACGAAGTGCAAGAGAGGAAAATTTGAATGATAAATATGGTGACAGTGTAGAATCATTGGTAATTTGTGATTTGATCACCGTTTGATCTGGGCCGCGAAGGGGTACTTTTGTGCAATCCAACAGACGACAAAGAGGGCCGGATTTCTTTGATCTGCCACTGTCCATCAACTCCTTACCCCTCTGGAAATTTAACAGGGAGTAACCAGCGAAAAGACCATGGCCCATGGCACATGTAAGATCGAGGGTTTTCTCCTATCAGTTGCTTCTGAATGCCACCCAATAAAAACTCTTGACTGTGGCACCAGTTTTCCACTCCAAGAACCCTAAAAATTGAGCAATGTTCAAAGCGCTTGTGAAATTCCATGATACTGGTTGATCCTTTGGAGTCTTTATAATGGTTGTTTTTTTAATCCCCATATGTAAACCTGAGTGGTATCATCCCCAATATGAACACAACCTCCGTAAATCTCGCTCCAGTAAACCGTTCGTCACCACCTAGCAACCCCCCCACACAGGATTTGCGAGACCTCGTCACCCACCAGCATGACATTTTCACATGTTCACCGGGTGCAGGCATCCCAAACAAAAAAAAACGGGTCATCTTTCCATGGAAAAAACGCAGTGGGATACTGAAAAAACGCCCACACTCTCAAAATCTTAGATTTGAAAAACCCATCATACCACTTAGTAAGTAGTTGATCATTGATAAGCATGGTGCCTGTTTTCATCCCCAAGACCTGGGGTTGTTTTGACCCCCTTTCCAAATGGCCTCTAACTGCTTTTTTGTTCTGGGAGCTTACTAACTGCTTCCTACCCTCTAGTGAACAAACATGATAATTAAAATCAAAATCCCAAATTTTTCAAGAGGAGATACATCAACTCAATCCAGGTCCACTATCTGGTTGCCATGCTAGTTTACTAGATCAAGGGTAACTGGTACTTGGAGGATCATCCCAGTTAGTAAATGGTTAATAACCATGGTTAGTAAGTCCCCTAAGTAGGGTTATTCCCCTTCCAAATTGGCTAAATGGCTTATAAATGGGGGTGATCCTAACCACTTACTAACTGGGATGATCCTCCAAGTATGCTCCTCCTGGTGAGGACCTCCATCCTCCCCAAACGAAACCCGGGAGTTTCACCCGGGTTGGAGACCTCCTCCTCACCACACGGCAGCACCGCCGCGATGAGCTTGCGCCAGCCTTGGAGTTGAGCAATGAAAAAAGGGCCCCTGGTTTGTTTTGGGGTTATTATAAGGGATTATAAATTATACTACCCATGTTCTTTCTATAGGGAGTATTTAATTCATAAACCATGAAATAAGGATCCCGAAATTAAACCAACCAGGATGACTCAATGAAAAGTAGTAAGGATTTTTTTTTCGTAACTCGGTTGATGTGATAAACCTGTGACTCAAGTCGACCATGAAGTTCTTAATGGAATTCTTGAGGGTTAGTAAACCCCTGACCGGAAATTCATGGATTTGCTTTTGTTCGGTGCTTGGAAAATATAAAAAAATCATTGGGTAAAAATCTTATTCTCCCAAATAGTGGTGTTAGTACTGGTTTATTTGCCGTAGGTTGAATCCGTAAGAAGGTCACCTTATTAACAAAGAAAAGTGCATTGGAGCCACGAAAAAAAAAAAAACACGCGAAACTTACTTTCCATTGAGTCATCTTGGTTGTTTAATCCGGGATCCATTAAAAAAATGGTTTATGAAATAATCCCCAAATGACTGGGTAGCTTTTCATCCCAGTAAAACAAACCATTATACTGGTGGGTTACTAGGGATCCTTATACTGGTTTATGAAATACTCCCCGTACAACTGTGTAGTATGTCATCCCCTATATAACCTAAACAACTGGGTTTTTTAATTGTTCACCTAAAATTCAAGGGATTATGAATTAGGTGTGGCCACCCTCCAAGTAACAGTGACCACCAGAATCATCAATATCTTTAGTAGGGGATCCCCAAAAAACCTTTATTTGCCACTGATAGGGAGGGGGCCAAACCCAAAAATATGAACCACCATCATCCCCTAGTCCCTTAATACAGCCGGATATTTTTTGGTGGCATTCGGGGGGTGTCACCATTAAAGTTCCATGACTGATGTGGCCTATACGTTGGGTTAACACATGAAAATTCACTGCAGTTCTTTTATAAATGTTTTTCTAAGGAAAAACTAAGCCAATGTTACATTTTTGGGGTTTTGTCATGCTTTCTGAAGTTGAAAAACCATGCTTAAGATATGATCAGTGATATACCATGATTTTGTCCAAAAATGAATGAAAGTCGTACAAAAAATCATTTCAGATAACCAAACCTAGGATGCTTCGAAAATCCAGTCACACTATGCGAGTTGGTGGTTGAACCAGCCCATCTCAAAAATATTAGTCAAATTGGATCATGAAACCCCAAGGTTCGGCGTGAAAATAAGAAAACCATATTTGAAACCACAACCTAGTCATTGTTGATCATAATCCCTATATAACTGGGTAGTTTTCCAATCCCTTATATACCCTAGTAATGGTTATATACACCTAGTAACATGGAAGCTGAAGCTTTGTTTAGGGAAATTGTTCCAGGCGGTGATCCACCACAAAATTTCAAAAAAAATCCGCAATTTTCGATCCCAAAATGTGGGTACCTACTAAAACACCTATTGGATCCAGGTATGCTTGTATTATACTTGCATGTATAGTTGAAATTTTATTGGTTTTTTTGAAAGTGAAAAATATATGCCAACCCCCATGGATCCTATCTATGAGTTGCTTTTTTGAGCCCTGAGACAAACCTGCGGAATTCTTGGGGTAATCAGAAAAGTATGAGGTCAAATTCTTCGAACCCTAAACCCAAAACCCCTAAAGACAAGTCACAGGGAAAAAAAAACAAGGTGATTTACCCTCCCTGAAACTAACAGTTCGCCCCTGAAAATGGATGGTTGGAAGATTAGTTTCCTTTCCTTTTTGGGGTAAAAGGCCTATTTTCAGGGGCTTTTGCTGTTAGTTTCAGGGTGTGTATGACAACAAAATTCCCAAGAACTTACATTTTTATACAGAGGCTTTTTTTTTATGGTAAATAACCTTGTTTTTAGGGTGGGTTTCAAACACCTTTATTTCATTTCCCCCTGGTTTTGTTAGGGAAGGGCCCATTGGTTCAGATGAATGACTTCCAACCAAGCCACGTTTCGCCCAACTGGACCAATCCGCTTCTGTCATTTTCACAGAACCGAGGAGGTTTCCTGAACGCAAACCGAGGGCCAACAACTTGGATGTCCGTCCCGTTGGGTTTTGTTAAGGATCAATGGTTCGTATCAAGGGACAATTCCCATAGGATATATAGGGATTATAAAACATAAATACCCACGATTCACGATGTTTCGGGCTTATATATAGGGATTTCGTTGGGTTTTTTTAGGGATCAATGGTTCGTATATAAATTTTGGTACACTTTTCGTTGATTTGTATGGTTAAAATGTAGGGAATATATACCATGAATGTAGGTAAAAGGTTTTTTTCACCACAATATACTCACCATTTATAAGTGGGTGAAATAACCCATTTACTAAGCATTTACCCTAACTCCTTCTTCCCTTAAGAATCTCATATACCTTTAAAAACCCTCGAAATATGACAACGTGTAACACCGTTCAAGCATGAGTGAACGAAAAATTCTCCAAGACCAATTTGCCAACTTATTCGCTCTGCCAATCTGCCAACCAAAACTATATAAATCATAAAAGTGGAAGGCTAGTTGGTGGGTAATCGCCACCCATCTGAAAAAATATGCGCAAGTCAAATTGGATCATTTCCAAAAAAAAGGAAAATAAAAGATGTTTCAAACCACCCAGAAGAAGTCTTGAACCTTACGAACATGTCAAGTTTCTACAATGCTTCGCCTCACCTTCCAACATCTTCCAACACCCTTAACTCGAATCAAGCCATACCCCCCGCTCTCGTTTTCAACGGATTGTTTTTACCCTCCAACCAACATGGGTGGCCCAAAACCGGGGACCACTTCGAAGGCAACCCAACCCAAAACGGGCCAATTCACATGGTGCGTTTTCCCCATAACAATCCAAGGGACGTTTTTTGGCAGCAAAACGGCCATGGATTTGTCGTTTCTTTAACAAGAAAGTGCGAAGCTGCTGCCAAAGTTGGATTTCGGGAAAGATTTCCCACACCTGACGGCGGTGGCGAGGTGAGGTTGAGGTGAGGTTGGTGTTTTTTTATACCATGGGTCCCCCCCCAAAAAAAACACGAAAAATAATAAAGGTTTTGGCCAGGTAAGAACCAGGTTATTTGCCATAAAAAGCCTCTAAACATGTAGGTTTTGGGTGGCCCATGGTACTTGGTGGTGAAAAAGGGTAGTGATTGTAAGGGTCGTGATCGTAAGTTGGAATATTTCACCCTGTTTTGGGGGACTTACAAAATTACAAACCAACTTGCAGTATTAGTTATTAACCCAACTTAGAACTGGTTACTAACCACCGTCATTTTGCGGGGAAAATAGCCAGTTTTTTTCCTCATTTGCTCCTCCCTAAGCATCAGCCAGCTACTTATCCTATCTTATCCTCCAATCACCTGGAAAATCAGCGCTACCTCCACTCCACCCTTTCTTTACCATGCCAAAAACAAGAAAACTCCAACCCGTAAGGATCAGCGATTGGACCTGGACCAATGGATTCGGGTGAGTTTGAACCTGCTATTACGCAGTAGGGCGTAGGGCTTTCAAAATGACGCCAATTTTCAGGGGTCAGGATACTTATAAGGTAGGCCTACCAGGGGCCTAACTAGAACTCCAATGGTTTCGGAGTGAAATCAGCCCAGTTATCCACCCATTGATTTTTGGGCCATTTATAGGGGCAAACCCATGTCACGTAAGGGGCCCTTCCCGGACCATCCATCCCGCCGTCGGTTGCGGCCTTCCCCCATTGCCGCCGTACGCACCCCTCGCTGGCATCGCTTTCGACTTGCCTCAGAGCCCCTTGAGGAGGCCCATTTTCTAGGGTGATTGGATGGAAGTGGATGGATCCAAAGGTGATCGGATCCAGCTGGTGATTTCACTTATAACCCCAATATACCGGATTTATAAGTAGGTTATAAGTTATACCCCATTTCTTAACCATTGATCCATCCACTTCCAACCGGACATCCATTTCACCCCAAGATTTCCCTCATTGATGTGTTTGATGTGTCCCAAGTTATGAGGCCCATCCCAGATCCCATGGGTTCACCCATGGGAATCCTGCATGTATAACGCAATTTGTTTCTTCATTTCTCCATGGATTGTTTGGGGGTCACAAGGGTCCTGGGCCGGGGCTGTGGACCCATTGGAACTCAGCAACTAGCAAGGGGAAGTTGTAACCTATTTGTTCTCAAAAATTTCAGGTACCTAAAATGGAGGATCATCCCTTTTGGGTGTTTCCAAAAATAGGGGCACCTCAAAATGGATGGCTTATAATGGAAAACACTATTAAAATGGATGATTTGGGGGTACCACTATTTTCGGAAACATCCATTTGGTAATTGGCTATTAACCCTGGTTAGAAAGTCCCTTAAGTAGGGCAACGTTCCCCTTCCAATGGCTTATAAATGAAGGTTATTAACCACTTACTAGATGGGATGATGGTCCAAGTAAAATGGAGGAACCATGATACTGTCGATGGAAGAAATCCTGCACCACCTGAGATGTGTAAAACCCTGCAAATAATGGGATAAACTACATATCAACTGGTCTGCCGGATTTCTTACATCAACAGTATTTCATAATTTCACCAGTCAAAACTACTCTTTGTTTATCTGTATGTCATACTCTCAACGTTGAGAGGATCAATACACCTTGTTCAAGGAATGTGTTTTCAGCAGTTTACCCTGGAAGTCCAAAGACCATTTTTAAAAAATAGGTTTTCACCAAAGACGATTTTTTCAAGTTGGGAATTTTAATCGAACAAAATTTGGGGACTAGTATTTCAATAGTCGGCTTGACTTCCGGGGTATATATAAAACACCAACCCAAATAATGCACTATTTTTTGGTGCAAATACCTCAACCTTTGCCATACTTTTGCACAATTGATGATCCCTGTTGATGCATTGGTTTGTAAGGCATGGAGACGCCATGGTGTCAAGAATCCATTTGAACGAACTTCTTCAAACTCTTCCTTTGAGCAGTATGTTTTTGTCAAAATGGATCATTTCCGAAAAAAGGTGCGGGGTAAAAATCTGGGCAAATTATATATAGTCTAGTTATATAGTATAATAAAATTCCTAAACCTGAATTAAAGGGATTTGGCAATGGGGTCCGAGGGGATTCCCTTACTTTTCACCACCATTTGAGGTGACCTTGGCGGTTTGGTCGTTATAATGTGCCAAGAAGCATGACAAAAATATTTCTCAACCAACCAACCATATACCATAGGTAAATCTACCCTACATGGATTGGTTCACCACCACCTACAAAAACGAGCCAGAGGCCCGTTTAACCAAATAATCCTCCCATGCAATGGATCCTCCTGGCCCCCTAAACAGACACTTCCGAAGCCAGTGAAGGTATGTGAAGGTTATACAAAAACAGGTTGCCCCTCAATAAAAATGCCCAAAAAATGTGAATCGGCAATCCCCAAATTTTAAGAATACCACGAAAAAACTCCCGTTTTTTTCTGGATGCTCCAACAAAAACATCAACTCAACTCAACTCCACTCCCAAAAAAACACCAAGGAACG
The DNA here is from genome assembly GCA_000507305.1 of Breviolum minutum Mf 1.05b.01. Classification (NCBI taxonomy): domain Eukaryota; class Dinophyceae; order Suessiales; family Symbiodiniaceae; genus Breviolum; species Breviolum minutum. The sequence continues at coordinate 15,816 of DF242929.1, read as the reverse complement.
CAGCCCTTGCCAACAAGCACAAGAAGTGCGCGCGATAGCGTTTCGGAGCACAATCGTAGGCTGTTCCTCGGGGGGGCCCGTCGGTGGGTTTTTGGACACGACGCGAAACGGTTTCGGAAAAGCGTTGGTTGAAAACACGGACCTCGAATCTGAAGGGATGAGAATACAAGGTGGGCCCAAAAACCAGTTATAAGTCGGGTTCTCCACATGTTCTCCACTCATACGGTTGAAATAACCCCACTTGTACCCATTTATTTTCGGCCATACATTTATAGGTTGTAACTCTATTTATGAATCGTAGGAACCCACCTACAGTGGGATGTTTGTGTCATGCAACGTTGGTTGGTTGCTGTCTTGACCTAAGCCTTTATCTAATCATCTCAAGAGGTTTTTCTACAAGTAGGGACCACTTGTCTTATGAAACGGATTCCAAAAAAAGGGGTACACCAGCAACATCAACCACTCACCAGTGGCTGATTCATCTTGCCAACTGGTATGATCATCATGCCATCATCGAAAGATCTTCCCAACATCAAAGCAAAGGTCTTTAAACCCCAAACAGCATACAACTCGAAAAACTACAGGGATGCCTCAATAAAAATGAAAGTAACCCGTGGAAGTCTATGGTTGAAATAGTCTTGAACCCAAAAAGACCGTTGCTTTCATGGGGGGTGCATGTCATCGGCAATTCCAGCAGGTCACTTTGTTTCTTACTGTCTTGGACTTCTAAGGTTACCTGCGTCAGCTACTGCTGTTCGCGGAAGAAATAGAAACATGCATTTCAATTCCCCTAAATCCAATTGGGCGTTTCCTCCTTACTTGTGGAGGGCTCAACCGCTCGTTTTTAACCATACCTACAGGAATTGGCAGAGGAGGATGGGGAATTCGATCATCATCATCATCATCATCATCATCATCATCATCATCATCATCATCATCATCATCATCATCATCATCATCATCATCATCATCATCATCATCATCATCATNGATGGGGAATTCGATCATCATCATCATCATCATCATCATCATCATCATCATCATCATCATCATCATCATCATCATCATCATCATCATCATCATCATCATCATCATCATCATCATGAATCTCAATAGTATATCATTAGGGTTTTGTTTTTTCATGCCAAAGATGTCTTGGTATAACGCTTCCCTCCCTCATCATCGTAATTCCTAATCCCGGCTGAAGGGTATTTGGGGAAAATGAATAAATGTTCTTTTCCGCCGCCTTCCTTCCCGCCCCCTTTTTGGACATTCAACATTTAAGCGACATCTCTCCAATCGCCAAGTGACACAATGCCCCTGGCAACACACCTAAGTCTTGCAAGCTTTGACGGTTCTCAACGAAAGTCAAGCTTTGAAGGGCTGCTGGCCATGTCACATTGTCCAGCCTCTGATCAAATTGTCCTCCAAATTTCAGATTTCGAAGGCCTGCTGGCCATGTCACGTTGTCCAGGCTCTGATTGAATTTTCCTCTCAAAGTCAAACTTTCAAGGCCTGCTGGCCATGTCACGTTGTTCAGGTTCTGATTGAAGTACCAACCAAAACGCAGGCTTTGAAGGCCTGCTGGCCATGTCACGTTGTCCAGGCTCTGAT
>DF242929.1:0-13756 GCA_000507305.1 Breviolum minutum Mf 1.05b.01 | reverse complement strand
AGGCCTGCTGGCCATGTCACATTGTCCAGGCTCTGATTGAAATTATCGCCAAAAGTCAAACTCTGAAGGTGTGCTGGCCATGTCACATTGTCCAGTCTCTGATTGAAGTGTAAACCAAAAGTCACACTTTGCAAGCCTGCTGGCCATGACGCTTTGTCAATGCTTTGATTGAAACGATAACCCAAAGTCAAATTTTGAAGGCCTGCTGGCCATGTCACGTTGTCCAGGCTATGATTGAAGTACCAGCCAAAACTCAAACTTTGAAGGCCTGCTGGCCATGTCACGTTGTCGAGGCTCTGATTGAAAAAATACCCAAAAGTCAAACTTTGAAGGCCCACTGGCCATGTCATGTGGTCCAGGCTCTGATTGAAATTTGCTCCAAAAGTCAAACTGTGAAGGCCTGCTGGCAATCTCATGTGATGAATTTCCTGACTAAAAAACTGTGCAAATGTTAGGGTGCGAAGGCTCTTGGGCAAATTGTGCAGCAAGGCAGGCATTTCGTCACTAGCCTCTGTCACTTCTGTAATACCAGTCAGTGAGAACTCAGCATCCTCAACGCTATGCCCGTGAGCAAAACGCCAGGCAGCATGCAAATTGACGGGCATGTAGGTAGCTGACACCTGTGCCCGTTGACCCCCAAGTCCTTGTTTTTGCAGACTTTCATGCAGCACAAGCCTCGAAGTATGGGACACAACTAACTGAAGGCCCGGTTTGGATGGAATCTTGTCCAAAATCATGCTCCACAACTCACGTCCAAGCATGGAGTCTGCTACATTCAATGTCAACATGCATTCGCCACTGATGCTTAGCACTTCAAGCTCTAGCAGCGCTTCTCCCACAGCGTTGCTCACACTATCGTTGCCATCGGTGCGACGGCGCTTATTCTGGTCTTCACGCAAGACTTCATGATGCAAATTCATCACACCTCGCTGGAAAAAATGAAGGGAAATCGCTTGCTCGCCAGAGATACGGCCGGCTGGGATGACTGCAGCTGCCCAGGAGATTTCGCAGGTACCGAGGAACTTGAAAACAAAAAACTGCAGTTTGACAATCAAAGCCTCATATGTTTTTTTCAAAACTGTCGAAGGCTGGTAAAATTCATGACCCCTGTTATGGTCCATGGCTATAGTCCACCTACCCCCCCCCCCCGAAACATTACCACCCCCAGAAAATCCCAGTGACGGCCTCATGATCAGGACGTGTTTTTTCCATTGGTTTCCCTGGCATCTTGTCGTATGTTTGTTTGCTCAAAAAATTGAAGTCAAGCCAAGCATCGCAGGGCATCCTGAGACAGTACCTGCCGATTTTGTTTCCAGAAAAAAATCCCGCCAATCAAAAAAAAACAATGGTTGAAAGAAATCTTTACTAGTTGGTGGTTGAACCAACCCATCTGAAAAATATTAGTCAAATTGGGAATCTTCCTTAAGTAGGGGTGGAAATAAAAAATATTTGAAATCACCACTCAGTTTAAAAACAACAACACCTTCAGCTGAGTTTGCGAAAAAGACATCTATAAAAATACAGACATTTCTTGGATTTTTTTCCGAGGATCTGAAAGATTGGATTCGTTGGATTTTTTTGACGACCTTTCAGGATGTTTGTTGACATCCCTTCAATGCAAGGATCCCTTGAAAAAACTGCCTTTAGTACAAGGAAAAGGCAAGCAAAATCCAAGGATGTTACGTGCAAACTGGGATTTTTTGGTTTTGCTGATGTGCTGCTTTGGCGAGAGCCGGACGTACCAACAAAGGACAGACAAAGGACAAAAACAGCACAGTAACAACACAAAAGAAAGGCATGACAGGCGATGGAGATTGGAACTTCCAATCGATAGAAGGCATAGGCAGATAGAGTTTGCGAACAAACACAACGGCGGACATCCCACCCCACCTCACCCAAAACCACCCCAAGACAAAAGCATGGTAAAACACAAGGCGGCGACACAGCCGACCACCAAAAACAACTGATTTCTGAACATATTTAGTGTCAAAATAGGAAACTTCCCCGGGATAGAGATGAAAATTTCAAAAAAAAAAAAAAGAAAAAGAAATACTGTAGACTAGCTGTTTCAATCAAATCAATTTGTTTGATGAGGCCCATCATAAAGCGTTTCGCCCCCCCCCCCCAACTGGGGTGTCCTGCTGGTACTTAGTAACAATTAGTAGTAAATAGATTAAATAATCGCCAGAAGCAGGTTGATTTAGTCCCTAGTATTAAATAAGAGAAAGTTCAACCAACTTACTTACTATTTAGTTGCTAACTTCCAGCAAGACACCCTAGTAAAATAGTTTCAAGATTACGGCTGGAAACCAATGATTTCTGTTACTTGCTACCAGAACTTTCTATCATGATACTAGGCTTAAAACTTAAAACTTAGTTTGCAAGAATACGACTTTTCGTGGTTTTTGCACCCTTAAAACACCACCCCCGGGAACACCCTCCTAGTTCATCCAAACTGCCCCCCCCCCCCGGAAACCTCCAGCAGTTCGCCATGTTCAGATCGCCATTGCGCCAACAAACCTTCCGTCGAGGGTAAAGAGGGCGCTGCCCATTGACCTTCTGGCACTCCTAGGCGATCTGGTGATGCTGGGTGCCCGAGGGCAAAAATGGCGGTAAATATACCATGGGCCCCCCCCCCAAAAAAAAAAAACAGTCTCCTGGCAAGTCTTTGTGCCCTTTTCGGGATGGTTAAGTGACCCTTTCGGAAGGTTAAGTGACCTCCAACTGGGGGATAAAAAGGTCACTTTGAATCACCTGGTTTAGAGGTTTTTATGGTAAATAATCTAGTTTTTAGGTGGCCAAAACCTTTATGTTTCATAGGTTTTGGGGGCCCATGGTAACGGAACCCTATACTTGGAGGATCATCCCACTTAGTAACTTAGTAAGTGGTTAGGATCACCCCCATTTACAAACCATAAAAAGGCCATTTGAAAGGGGTCCCACAACCCGATCCTTAGGGGACTTACGATCACTATGGTTACGAACCACTTGCAAGTCATGATCCTCCAAGTACAGATGGCCGACAACCAAATGGGTTTCCCTGACTCACGATATCTAGGGTGTTTCCAAAAATAGGGGTACCCCAAAATGGATGCTTTATAATGGAATTCTCCCTATCAAAATGGTGTATTTTTTTGGAGGGGGAAAAAAAACCCACTTTTTTTCGGGAAACATCCATGTAGGGCTACGGGGTGGACTACGGAAAACTGGCCCTTCCATATAGGTCTTGTTCCTCCTTCGAGGTCGTTTTTATTCCCAGTGAGGCAATCTTTGTGTTGGGAACTTCCACCAAATGAAAACAAATGACACAGATGCGACGAAAAAAAACGGAATCTCCCTGCAGTGGTGATATGTGGTGATTTGCCATGGTTTTTCATCCGTAAGAAATCACCTTAACAAACAAAAGCGAAGTGAGCCACAAAAAAAACCTGTTTTCCATGAAATAGTGGTTACTTAATAGAGATCCTTATAAGGGTTTTATTCTAATCCCCACCAGAATCTGGGTAGTATCTCATCCCCCGAAATTTACCCAAAAACTTTCAGGTGGGTTTAAAAGAAACACCAGTGGACCTCATCAGGGTGAAATTAACTCCATTTGTTAACTGGGTAAAAATAACCCCGTCCGTCCTATACCATCCATGGGACTGGTATATTTACCTACATGAATGGTTGATCTTTATGGTAAACGTATCCAAGAAATCTCCAACAGGACCCACTGAACGGACCCCAAAACCTGAGTATCTAATAGCTCTAGCAACTTACTTAGGGGTCTGTTGGTAAGGTCCCATTCCATTTTTGAAGGTAAATATACCAGTCCCATGGATGCTATGGGAGTGAAACCCACTTACTTTTGGGCCAAAAAAACCGCCTCGAAGAGCCCAAAATTGGAGGAAAGACCACATCCATCACATTTCCGCCAAGAATCTTGACTGAAATTTCTAACACACAAATACCTACCCTAAGGATCCTGGCTCACCTTCTCAGATGATGATCATTGGGGTGTATAATCACCTCCGAAACGCAAGGTATTTAGGTTCCATGAAACCATTCTCAGTTTCGGTGAGCCAGGATCGCTAGGGCGATCCAAACCTCCCTGTTTTAGCTCCCCCTAGCAGGGTCACCTCTAAGGGGTTAAAACAAACATGGTAATTCTCATGGGTTTTTGTGATGTCTAAAGGTGACATATACACCCCAAACAAGGCACTCGTTGTTCGTGGCAAATTCCTCGAAACTACCAGCAACAACATTTGCATCAAGGTTGATTCCCCTAAAAGTCCAGGTCGGTCGACCATTTTAAAACAATTGCACCAGTCGACAATTTCTAGTTGGTGGTTTTTCACCAACCCATCTGAAAAATATGCGAAAGTCAACTTGGGTTCATCTTCCCCAACTTTTAGGGGTAAAAATTAAAAAATGCAAAAAAAATTCGTTGCCACCACCTAGCAAATCTGTTAAATAAGGTTTATTTTTTTTAATCATCCCAAATTCTGGGTCTCAACGATCCTATAGGTCCCAACCTTGGGTTCTTCCGGCATTTTGGGGGAGGATTCCCTGATCCTTTTCACCACCATGTAAGGTGACCGCTATGAACGCGCGGGATGTAACGGTCCTTCGACTTTGCCCCAGAAATTGGGCGCTACGTTTGTTAACCGTCAATTCTGCAACTTCCAAGGTATAAGAAGTTGTAACCCCTATAAATGGCTCAAAATAATGGGCTTCACTGGTATTATTTCACCCCTATAAATGGAATTACTTCACCCACCCTACACAAAGGGGTATATAACAAACCTTGTTTTTGGATTTCGCCCTTTCTCTTATTTTGTCACATTCCCAGGGTACAAAATCACAATTCCTAACATAAAAACAACACATTCCAAACAGGTGTTCTCATACAAAAAGGGCTACAAAAAAAAACACATTCCCAACATGTTCCTCACGCGTGACTCGTCACGCCGCAAAAAACGCCCAAGCTGCGAAGGAAAGCATTGGCACGTTGCTGGGCAGCAAGAGGCACGACGCCTCGTGGATTTTCCGGACGATAATGCTCAACGAAGCTGAAGTCATTGTGCACAAAAAACCTAACTAAACATACTAACCGTTATTTGTATATATATNTTATTGTATATATATATATATATATATATGTATTCTAAAAAATACAAGAGTAAAAAGTAAAAAATATATATATATATTAATATGTATATGTATATCATATATATATATATGTATAAATATACATATATATATATATATATCTGAGTTGGAAAGTCTGTGTATCTAAGATAGTCTACATAGAGGGATTCTTCGGAAAATCATATTGTCCAGAAATAAGGAGGGGTCATCATAAACATATGTATTTACATATCTGATGAATTACAATTTGTTTTCTTCCAATAGGTACAAAATCATCGATAGCAATCCAACCCAACCCGATCCTTAAGCGACTTCTTAGGATCACCATGGTTAAAGTAAACCATCCTTTTGGCCTCAGAGGTGGCCCCACCTTGACTTGTCAAAGCTAGCACAGCTCCCAGCAAGCGACAGGCTTCTGCCAATAAAGCGCATTGCGGCCGCTTCATCTGAACTTCACCTTCAACGGGTCACAGCCGGCAGTCAACCGACCCCCCCCACCGAACTCACCCGGAAATAGCCGAAAGTCCCATTAATGATCAGGGCTTATGAAAACCCATTGGTTTCCTTAACAAGGCCTCAAAAACAATAACTCCTTATTTCTGGGGGGCATACGTCAGGGGGGGGTTGGTTGACTAGAACTAACCCAACCCAAGGCTAGGACTTCCATTCACATGCAAAAAGTTCTCAGATTTCCTGCCACTGCTCACTTAGCCCTTGTTACATGATACCCTCCCTGAAACTAACAGTTCGCCCATAAAATTGCCCATCTTTCCTGGTAAATACCATCAAAATGGTAGATTTTCCAGCCAGCTATGTTAGTCTCAGGGAGGGTAATGTTTGGTTAGACACCCAATCATTATATCACTGTGTCACTGTTTATGAAATAATCCCCATCTAACGGATAATTACTGTCATGTATTCCCCTATAGAAGAAGCAACCATAAGGTGATCACATGTTCACCCAGGGTTTTACAACAAAGAAACCATTCATCCAAATTACCCTCGCCCTAAAACGAACATTTTGCCCCTGAAAAATAGGTCTTTTACCCCAAAAGGAAACGATCGTATTCCAACCATCCATTTTCAGGCGCTTTGGCTGTTAGCTTCAGGGATGGTACTTGAACAAGTGTACTTTCCATTGCTCTTAATCGGGATCCTTATAATGGTTTATTATAATCCCCATATCACTGCGTATTAAAATCCCCTATAAACCCTAAACAACTACAGTAGGGGCCCTCTTTTTCATTGCTCAATTCATCATCAATTAACAGAGAAAAAACACCAGGCAACCACTAAGAGTGATCGTGGCTAGTCAACCTTCTCCCCCTTCACCATCCTTCCCCCCCAAACAGAATAAGGCTTGGAATAGCCGGCCCAAAAATTGAGGGAAACCAATCCCATAGGATCCATGTATGGTATGTTTGCCTACATTTACCATAGTTTACCATTAAAAACAACCAAATGTAGGTAAATACACCATACATGGATGGTATGGGAATGGTTACTGCCCACTTTACCGAACCCAACTTCAGCGGATTCCACCTTCATCACGCAGGCGGAAGGGACCACCCAACTGTCGCACCAAGCGCCGTTGCTCTTCCAGGCCTTGGTGTTGGTGGAGACAAAATGTTTGGGGTGGGTCAAATATGCGTGCCAAGAGCCTGTTAAGGGTAAACCCCAACCAAAAACGTGTTGGAAAGTTGTTTTTATGTTTTTTTGTTGTGAATTAAAATTTCTGTTTTGCTTACATAAAAATCTATGGATGATTGCTGTTTCTCAAAGGCAGACCTTTGAGGGTTTTGAGGGTAGTCACAAAGAGTAGTAAATGTTTGTTGTGACCAAAAATTCACGCCCATATCTTGAAGAGATTTCTTAGTAGGCTTTTCCGATGAATGTCTTGAAGCTGTCCCCAATGCGATTGGCTCGTGCCAGGATGACGATGAAAGCATGTTTTCTAGGCGCTTGGAGGATCGCAGGGTTACTAAACTCCGGAAAACTAACATGAGACTGGACAACCCAAGCATTTGAAGATGTATCTCCTATTCAAAACTAGTGATTTCCCAGCGATTTCCCCATGTTGGGTTTCCGGGGGGTGTAAATTTTTGAATCACCAAAGGCATGATATGATATTCACATGAAAAAACTACCATGGTCCCCTTAATAATGCCTTCGTAAAACCAGATTTCTTGGAGAAAAATGTGCCATTGGGAGGGGTGGGCCCCTTAGATTCCCAAAAAGATGGGCCCAACAACCACTTATAAGCATGGCAAAATAACTCCATTTATAGGGCTGAAATTAACCCGGACCAAACCAAACCGGAGTGAGACCCATTTCTTTTTGGTCAAGGAATAGGGGTTCCCATGTCACTCCATTTCCCTGAAAATAGGCCGGGCCCCAAAAGGAAATTCATCTTCCAACCATCCATTTTCACAGGCGAACTGTTAGTTCCAGGGAGTGTATCTAGTACTTGGAGGATCATCCCAAATAGTAAGTTCATAACCATGGTGATCCCAAGTCCCCTTTCCGGATCGGGTTGGACCGGACCCCGGACCCAAATGGCCGAACTTCATAGCTTATAACTTGGGGTGATCCGATCACCACGTATCCGTCCGTCACTGGGATGATCCTCCAAGTAGGGGCCCACCCGGCATGATGCCACCTCAAATTCAAGCTCCTTCGAGGCACTCTGCTTCAACTCCTCTTGAGCTTCCTTCAAGCGCCGAAAGCCTTCGCCTTTTTTGAGAGACACCATTGTCAGGAATAAACATAGGGCCCCTACTGATGCTGATATTGAGATTCATGATGTTGATGATGTTCATCATCATGATGATGATGATGATGATGATGACGACGATAAAACTGCACTTTTCCCCATTTCAGTCCAGCAATGGTGGTGGTGGTCAACCAAAGAACTTTGGTCATGTTTCACCCCGGAAAAAATTGGTGCAAGAACCCCCGAAATTGAATTCCCCCCCGCAATGCCACCCCCCGCTGCAGCTCCAAGGAATTTAGCTGGCCTTCTCAAGGCCTTCAGCCGGGCTTCCCCACCCCAACACAACGAAACCACCCGATTGTCTCCCACCTGCGTCGGGATTGTCCGGATTCTTGTCCGGATGCAACGCCCTTGACAATTGACCTTGATTTTTCTTCAACACTTGAGCAATGAAAAAAACCCTGGTTGTTTAGGGTTATAGGGGATTATACTACCCAAATAGGGATCATAATAAACCATTATAAGGATCCCTATTAAGCAACCAGTATAGTGAGAAAGTAATAAGGGCTTTTTTCGTGGCTCACTTGGAAATAGAAACCTGAAAAACTCCAAGGATTCCAAGTCGGCTCTTATTTTTTGAGTGTATTTTTCTCGTAAAGACCACCATCATTCTACTAAGGATTTTTCAACTGGGAAATCCGGGGACACACCAGAAACATCAACCACCCACCAACCAGTGACTGATCCATCTTCCCAATTCGATCCAATTCGTATGATCGTTGTCTCGTGGTCGAAAGATTTTCCCAAGAACATCAACGCAAAGATGGTAAACCAAAATAAGATACAACTTGCAAAGATGCAAAAGAAGGCTCAATGAAGAGTAACCCCTAGAAGTCTATCATAGAACCGAAAAGGGCTGTTGGTTTCAGGGGGTTGGCATATTTCATTGACAATTCGAGAAGGCTACTTCTCTTTTTGTCTGGGCCTTCTACGAGGAAGGGGAATCACCATCGTCAAAATCATCACCGCCATCGTCACCGTCACCGTCACCGTCACCATCATCGCCATCATCGCCATCACCGATCATCATCACTTCATCAACATCCTCACCATCATCGCGATCCTCGCCAACATCACCATCATCACCACCATGACCATCACCATCGTCATCGTCATCATCATCTTACTTCCTAAATCCGGCCAAAGGGGGAAAAATAGAGCTCCCTTTCCGCCGCCTTCTTTTCTGCCCTTTTTGTTTGAAGGTGAAAAGTGACAGCGTGGCGCTGTGGAAGTTCAACATTTCAGCGACATCTCTCCAATCTCCAAGTGACTTAATGCCCTTGGCAACACATCAAAGACTTGCAAACTTTGAAGGTTCCTATTACCAAAAATCAAACTTCGAAGACCTGCTGGCCATGACGCTTTGTCAAGGCTTTGATTAAAATTCTGACCAAAACATAAACTTTGAAGACCTGCTGGCCATGTCACATTGTCCAGGCTCTGATTGAAATTCCAACCAAAAGTCAAACTTTGAAGGCGTGATGGCCATGTCACCTTATCTAGGCTCTGATCGAAATCCTGACCAAAAGTCAAAGTTTGAAGGCCTGCTGGCCATGTCACATTGTGCAGGTTCTGATTGAAATTTACCCCAAAGGTCAAACATTGAAGGCCTGCTGGCCATGTCACATTGTCAAGTCTCTGATTGAAATTCTGACCAAAAGTCAAACTTTGAAGGTCTGCTGGCAATGTCAGGCTGTCAAGGCTCTGATTAAAAAGCACATCAAACGTCAGGCTGCGNGGCTCTGATTGAAACCATCTCCCAATGTCAAACTTTGAAGGCCTGCTGGCCATGTCACGTTGTCAAGGTTCTGATTGAAATCTCTCTGAAAAGTCAAACTTTGAAGGCCTGCTGGCCATGTCACGCTGTCGCTCTGATTGAATGCTTGACCAAGAATCAATCTTTGAAGGCCTGCTGGCCATGTCACGTTGCCCAGGCTCTTGTTGAAGCACCAACCACATTTCAAGAATTGAACGCCCGCTGCCCGTGTCACATCAAAATTCTCACCCAAAGTCAAGCCTTGAAGGACTGCTGTCCATGTCATACTTCCCAGGCTCTGATTGAAACGTGGTTCAAAAGTCAAACTTTGAAGGCCTGCTGGCCATGTCACATTGTCAACGTTCTGATGGAAATCTCTCTGAAAAGTCAAACTTTGAAGGCCTGCTGGCCATGCTACGTTTTCCAGGCTCTGGTAAAATTGTGCTCCAAAAGTAAATTTCTGCAGGCCTGCTGGCCATGACACATTGTCCAGGCTCTGATTGAAATTCAGACCAAAGGTCAAACTTTGAAGGCCTGCTGGCCATGTCACATTGTCCAGGTTCTGATTGAAGCTTAAACCAAAAGTCAAACTTCGAAGGCCTCCTGGCCATGTCACATTGTCCAGGCTCTGATCGAAAAAGTCACCAAACGTCAGACTTTGAAGGCCTACTGGCCATGACACGTTGTCCAAGCTCTGATCGAAAATCCAACCAAAAGTCAAATTCTGAAGGCCTTCTGGCAATTTCATGTGATGAATTTCCTGATTGAAATCATGTGCAAATGCTAAGGTACGAAGGCTCTTGGGCAAATTGTGCAGCAAGGCAGGCTTTGGGATTCTAACCCCTGTCATTTCTGTAATCCCAGTCAATGAGAACTCAGCATCCTTAACACTGTATCCCTGGGCAAAACACCAGGCAGCAAACAAATTGACGGGGATGTAAGTAGCCGACACCTGTGCCCGTTGACCCCCAAGTCCTTGTTGTTGTAGGCTTTCATGGAGCACAAGCCTTGAAGTATGGGACACAACTAACTGAAGGCCCGGCTTGGATGGAATTTTGTCCAAAATCAGCTTCCATAACTCGCGACCCAGCATGGAGTCTGCTACATTCAATGTCAACATGCATTCGCCACAGATGCTTAGCACTTCGAGCTCTATCAGCGCTTCTCCCACAGCACTGCTGGCACCATCATTGCCATCGATGCGGCGACGCTTGCTTTGGTTCACAGGCACGACTTCATGATGCAAATTCATCACGAAATCGCAAAGGTTCCCCCGAACTACCTGGGATTACTAGAGCTGCCCACCAAAGGTCAGTACCGAGGAAGTTAAACAAAAATGCAGCTATGACAATCGGAGCTAGGCATGAATAAAAAACAATCCCTACAGTAAGTGTTCCCTGAAGTTACAGTAATTAAAAGTAGATGGCTAACCGTCCCTACATATGGAATATTGGTTTATTTTTGGACCCTTTACAGTCCCTACATTTTGGTATCGGCAAGCCATCTATTTTGACCTTAAGGTACAACTTTGTTGCAACCCCTCTAAACCTACAACCGACTTGTAAACCATTCCTATAAGGCCTGGGACAAAACGCTGCAGAAACCCTGTGGTGCGGGAAAGAAGTAGCTTTAAAGGCAGGGCTACTGGGAAAAAACTGATCATAAATAGTTGGTGGTTGGTAATTTGGTAGATTTTTACAGATTCTTACAAGATGGGCTCTGTCACCAGTTATATATAAGTATGTTATCTTTACAGTCTTGGACTTCCAGGGCTACAAAATCCTACATCATCTACTATATAACTTGAGTTGTCCCTCCTCCCAGAAATAGTCACCACCAGGATGACATATATAATATGTTTAGGTCCCTTGATCCCGAACTAAACCTTCATTTGCCAACGATTGCATCCTGTCTTGGGTGCATAGATCTACTGACAGTGACAGCCCCGAATCCAAGACGAGTGATTTTTTAATCTATTTTCAATCAACAAAGCCAGCAAACCGTGATTTTTGTCTGGACTTCAGGGGGGAGCATATAATCCAAACAACCTGCAAGAAGGGGCCCCCCTAGTTATAAGGTAGTTATAACCCCAGCAAACCCTATGAAAAACCATGATTGTTTTCATGGGGTAGGGATTTTTATCCACTGAAAATAGTAGGCTTCGGGGGCCCCATCTTGTGGGGAGCCCGAAAATTTCACTGCTCCAATAACACATCACGTTGAGGCACGATAGGCATAGGCCACATCCGCTTCGCCAAAACCACCAGAGGCGCCACCAAGGCGCAACACTGCGCCCGCACGCAAGTGGCGGTGGCAAATCCTGCAGGTCCGTCTTGTGTGGGGAAAAAAAAACGACGATTTTTTCTCAATGGTTCGGGAATTTCTATATAAATAAACCTTCACTTGCCACTAGTACTGGGAAGGAAAAACAACCCAAATTTTAAACTCAACAAATCTTGTGGTGGTTTTTGCTCGAGATTTTGTTGACGGACCAAAAGTTTGGTGTGTCATCTTCAAAAAGCAACAAAAACCAAAAAAAAACAAATTACAGCCCCTCGAAGCCTAACATGGCTCCTGAAAAGGCATCATACCAAAAGAACAGTTCATCTTCCAACCATCATTTTGTGAGGGGCGAACTGCTTGGTTTCAGGGAGGGTACAATATACAATAACCCCCCTGAAAACCAACATGACTGGCTGGAAATTCCACCATTTGAGTTGATGCATTTCCTATTGAAAATGGTGGCTTTTCCAGCAATCGTCATGTTAGTTTTTCGAGGAGGGTAATTGTTCATTCGCATTTCAGTTTCAGGATGCTTGGACAGGGTTGCTTTTTTTTCAAATCATCGATCCAAAAGGATCGATGTGTTTTTTAAAAAAAACAGGAAAGGAAGAAAGGTATCAACAAAAAACAAACCCACCTGGACCCAAAAAAAGAACAAAAAAAACCAAGGATTTGGAAACTCTGCCGTTTTTGTCAGGATAATCTTGTTGTTGGTTTTTCGAAAACAAGAATACAATTTGCAACTAACAAAAAAACACCTCCTTCAAACCACCTATGGCTCTGTATGTGTCAACCAAATTTTACCCCTCCTGGCAATCGCTAGCTATATAGATCTGTGGGGGCTTTCTTTCAGACATGAACCCACCTCAAATTTCATTTACCCTCCAAGTGAACCAATCACGTATCCCACCAGTCCACAGAAAAAACGAAAAAAATCATCGACTCGACTCAAAAGTGCCGGGCTGGCATAACTTGATCCTCCTCACCCACCAACCACAGACCCACAAAACCCACAAACCCATACCTTGCCCCAAAAAATAGACAACTGCCAATTGCTGTGAAAATGAACTTTCAAAAACCCTCCAGGAGTTGGCATTTCAACCCATGCCCAACTCACCTGATCTTAAAAATCGGCACGTTTTTTCTAACGTTTTTCCATCGGGCCCCACCACCCAACCCACCAGCTGAAAAAAACACACTGCACAACCACTGCTTGGTGCTTAAAGCCAAGCCCTACGTTTTATTTATGCCAATTTTGCTCCTCATCATCACCATCAGCACAGCGACCAACCAACGACAACCCAACCACTCCACCTCGCAATCTCTTCCGCTGGATCGCCAACCTTGGAAAATCCCAAGCTATGAAACAACGGGAAATCTGGGTTTCATGGGTACCCCCCCCCAAAATAACCCGGGTTGGATACGCTAAAATCATGCAAATTTTTTTCGGGTGATTCTTGTTTTGGTTCATTTTTTATTATAACTCAGGTGATGATTTTAACTACGGTGAAATTCAGAGCTCTCAATTTTGCAACTACTGTGGTTGGAAATTCACCGCCCCGCCCCTTCCTGTCGCCTTTGGAGGGGTTTTCTCCTCCAGCATCCTTTGATGCGGATTGGGCCCTTCTCCAACGAAAAAATCGACATAGTTGCAGCGATCAAAACCGACTTTGGTACGTGAGCCACAAAAAAAACCCTTATTACTTTCCATTGAATACTGGTTGCTTCATAGGGATCCTTATAATTGATTTATTATGATCCCTATATATTTGGGTAGTATAATCCCCTATAAACCCTAAACAACCAGGGTT
>DF242928.1:0-38691 GCA_000507305.1 Breviolum minutum Mf 1.05b.01 | reverse complement strand
GCAAGAGGCCGTAGGCCCTCTTCTTCTTCGAGTTGTAGGTCTTCTTCGCCTTTAGTTGGGCCTGCCAAACACGAAGGTCCTATCAAAGCCATACAATCCTCTTGGACATGTTCCAGCCTTGTAAGCCTTCTGGGCCTTTTTGCCCTCTTTCTTAGCGAGGTTCTGGAGGCGACGTGCCTCTTTGTTTTTTTCCTCCAGCTGGCGGATCCTTTGTGACGCCAATTCGGGCTCCTGGTCAAAACGTTTGTTGTCAACAGACATGGCATCTTCGAAGCAGTTCCAGGAATTCTCGGCCTCTGGAGGGAAGCGGTGATCAAGCACCGCCATCTGCCAGGCGTAGGTCAAACTTTCTGCCCACGCTTGCATTGCACTTTTCGTCACGTGCCAAATTTTCATGGACGTGAAATGGTGGCGTTTGTTTTCCCGTGCAAAAAATCCTCAGCTACCTTTCACACTATCAGAATGGTCTTAACCTGCATGTGGACGATCCATTTTTTGATTAAGGCTCTTTGTTTCGTCAATCCATACACGTTTTTTTCCATCTGTTGAAAAATTCGAGGCCCCTGCAATCCACTGGACAGCATCCTCCGGAGAAAAAAGAATTTCCTCCGCAGGTAAGTCCGTGTCGAGGAGCTTCCAGCTGAAGTAACCTGATTGGTTGCTGCAGTCAGAGTGTGAAGAACTCAATCACCATGATTGCCTGAAGGTATAAAGCAGAAAACTTGCCTCGTCTTCCAAACCTCTTCTCTATGCCAATGTTTTGTTGGCAAAATTAGTAGATCTGAGTAACAAACTGTCCAAAGTGGAGCGCACTGCAGACCAGGACGTCTTGGGGTGTCTGCGAGCACCTGTCAATGGTGGTGTTGCTTGTAAAAGTTGTGGGACGAAGCAAAGTGATTCTCGTGCATAAGGATGTTTTTAATTCGGCATGGTTCCAATGTACGTGCACTCAATAGGATTTCAAGCAAATGTCCTTTAGGCCTTTTGGGAAAAACTCTGGCTCAACAATTGTAACCTTTCACTTTGAAGGAAAATCCATGGGCCTGCGGGCTTGGGCTGCTTGGCTTTCCAGGCGGCTCTCGCCGCTTGACGCCTGGCAACGGCCTTCCGCTGCTGTTCGCGGTGGCGTTGGAGAACGTGGGTGGACGAGCTCTCATCCGAGGAGGACGAGTCCTTGTCGGAAGAGCTGCCCTGTCGGTGCGTCATCTGATCATAGGAGGATACGTATATTTGAAACATCACATTATTATAGGCTTCACTCCGATGCTGAAAGTTGATGACATAAAATAAAAAAGTCTTCACGTCAATTTGAACGGGTTGCCCAAACTTGCCTTGTTGTCACGCTCCGCCGCTTCCTGTCGACAATTCCGTTCACCGAACAAGATAGGCATTACCTTTTTATGCGAAGTGCGCCTCGGCCATCCTCTCCTCCATGGCACCAGGCAGGTTACCTGGCGCGGCCGCAAACGGCTTGGAGCTGCCCTTTGCAGTTCTGACAAGACCAATGGATACAGAAGCCGCGGCTTAGTTTTCCGAGTGCCCAACTGCACAGAATACAACGGCGCTCCCAGTTCCCTGGACAGCCGGCTTTCAGGGCAGATTGCCGGCCGCACTGCCTTGCATCCCTGTGGGTATGTGGTGCTCAACACCAACCGGCTGCTCATTTGGATGTCACTTAGTATGGCAGAAGCCGTCATCCTGGCTACTCATTTGCTCCTGCAACACGCGCTACCGAATGAAGTCCTAAGTTGCGGATCACCAGCACATGCAGCGCACTGACGGAAAATAATTAGAGCTTGAATCGCAAGGAAACTATGGAAATGATGGTATTTCCCTCCCCAAACCTTCAAAATCATCGAAGATATAAAACTAGTTGATGGTTGAACCAACCCATTTGAAAAATATTATACAACCGTCAAATTGGGAATCATCTTCCCCAGGGTTTTCCGGGGTGAAAATTCCAAAAATACTTGAAACTTGCCACCACCTAGAAAAATGTTCTGATTGTGGGGTTTGTAGGTGCTTCCTTTTTCCATGGGATGTTGTTCGACTCGACTCAACAAAGGGTGATGATTTTCACAATGAAGCTTCAGCTGTTTAGGATCCGAGACCCGAGACTCCCGAGACCCGGCCCGGTGTTGTGGGACTATAGGAACACTGGAAGCCAGTGATCCTAACCTTGGATCCTAACTTCCAACCAGACATCCAAGTACCCAGATGCTCCGAATGCATGGACTATCTTGTATACCTACATGAAAGATGAAACGTGGCCAAATGAGTAATATAGGACATGTCTGCAGGCAAATATTCCCTACATGGAGAATCTGGGAGAGGAAGGTCTAGTGAAGTCTGCAAAACATAAAGATGTTTTTTTAGCCCATGTTTAGAACCCAAAAGTTCTGGGGAAAGTTCTGGGACATTTTGAATCTCCTGGAACGCCAAGTGTCCTATTAACTTTACCCCTTAAACCAGAAACTATTACCTTAAACTAGGGCACTTGGCTTTCCAGGCCGTATTTAAAATCCTTTTTAGTTTTTGGATGTCAAACTTGATGGTTGGAATATTCAAACACAATTAGAGGTTGATCTTCCGAACTGCCTTGCCTCTTAACCCCCAGCTTGGATCACAAAAATGCTCCGCAAAACTCCCTGCTGGAACCTGAAACTCATTCCCTTCCAAAAAGGACGTACAGACAGTATATACATCTACAAGGATCCTCACCTTTGGGGGTTTTCCAGCCGTTCGATTTTCCATCTTTCAAGGTATGTGCAGCCGCAAGTGCTGGCAACGACACGGTCACCTTTACCGTTGACACCGACGATTACCCGGTCGATTTCTCCCGACGAAAACAGCCTTACACCGTTACACCCTGGAATATCAACATGGAACCTGAAAATGATGATTTGGAGTTTGGACGATGATTTTCCTTTTCCATTGGGTGATTTTGATCAGGTTCCAAACGTTCATTTTCCAGGGTTTTTTTGGCAAAGCAGGGGCACTAAAGGAATACCTTCTCCAAGCAAGGAAGACTCTTTAAGAGCCACCTGAATGAAAAGGATTTCAAGGGTATTTTCAGGGACCCCCAATGATGGGACCCCTGAAAATGGTAAGTTTCCCATACGAGCTTCCCATATCTTTAGGGATTCGAACATGGGAGTGGTATGGGAATAGTATGGGAAACTTACCATAAAGGGGTTCCACTATTGGGGGTCCCTGAAAATCCCACTGATGGATTACCAGTATGTTGTGTTCTTCTCTATAGCCTTGGTTGTATATCCTGGAAGTCTAAAAGTGACCCCCCCATGTTTCTAGATGCAAAAAAATCAGGTTTTAATAGACGTTGTTTTTTTTAGGAAACCAACCCATCACTTTTTGGGTTGGTTTATAATAGTTTATAATCATCCATAAGAGGCGAACATGTTTACATGTTTCAAAAAAAGTCGTGGCGCCGTCGACTTGCAAGACTAAGCCAAGCCTTAAGATGCTGCGCTTTCAACTAACCAATGACTGACTGGAAAAACCAACCATGAATGAGTCGTTGTATTTCCAATTAAAAGATGCCTGGAAAGCCTTTTGGGAACGCCCTATTTTTAAGGCAGCCAATAGTTGCTGGTTTTAGGGGGCCCAGTTGCCTAACAAAAAATAGGGACGTTCCAAAAGGCGTTCCAGGTGGTTGGATTTTCCTCTAATTCCTGGATTCCTGAAATTGTTGGGGAACTTTTGACAAAGGGTGAATTTCCCAACCGCAATTTTCACCACCATTTCAGGGGGAATCTCCAACCGGTGAGTTTCGTCACCAAGTCAAGGGAGCTAAAAATGCCATGAATGCACCCCATAAAAAGAAGTCCTCATCCCAGGAAGAAAAAAAACCACCCATGAAAGCCTAGGAATATCCTAGGAATAGTCCAAACTGGAGTTTTTGATGACATTTTAAGTATATACTACTAAAGCCCCAATGCCGTCTTTGCGATTCAAAACACTTTAATTAATTGAATAGTCGACAATACGACTTTCAGGTTCATGATTCATACATTTGGCCAAAGTATCATGATTTCACCAATCTGGACTTCCCTCAAATAAGGGTATTTCCCTTTCTCAGCTACCTTTTGGGTGCAGATGCAATTAAAGGACAACTCAACACAATCCAGCAAAACACCTATACAAAGATGGATGAAACCCCCACCAAAAATCATTGGCTTCATAGGACTGAGGTCGCTCAACTGAACATGGAACACAATAACTGGGAAACTAACCCTAAGAAACTGGGAAATCTATAGGGTTTTCTTTGGGATTTATGGGATTTACTTAGGATCTATGGGATGAAACTGACATATCCCCTGAAACTGATGGTTTGGAAGATGATGTTCCGGATTTCAATTGGGTGATGTTTGGGTTCCATGTTAATTTTCAGGGCTGTAGACAATATTTTCCAGGCTGATTCTGGTCTCTCTGGTGGCTCCCTGTTTTTGATATATGAAAATGGACATTTAACATATTATACAAAAAATAACAAAAAATGCTGGAGAGCTGAAAAAGAAACTCAGATATAAAATCTGGTACACAATTAATTTTCATATCCATGTTAAAGTCTCAGGAATGTATCTCATGATATTTCCAAATTATCCAAATCTTCCCAACTTTGAAGACATAAATACCGAACCTTTCCGAAGGTCTTCTTGAGGATTTTGGCGGTGGCTTTCGCTTCTGGTGCTGGTGAATGAAAGATCACCTGCCCCCAAAAAAAAGACTCCAAACCATTCTGGAGTCTTCGTGATCTTAGTATTCACCATAGGCCGGATCCATTGGTTGCCTGGATCTTTACCTTCATTTCTGCTGAATTTCTATGGGGAAATTAGTGTAGGTAACTGTATACCATACCACCCCATGGCGGTCTCTCAAGGCTTCTCCGTGACAAAATCTGCTGTTTATAGGTCCCGACCTCCCCTTAGGGAGGTCAGGAAATAGTCCAAAAAAAACAGGGAGAAATTCTGCTCATCCTCCTGGTCCCCCTGGGTTGAAAAATTTGCGGAACCCAACTTCCCAAACTCCCAGAATTCAAAAATGGGAAAAAAAGCAGTGGAACTACTGTTGATGGAAGGAATCCTGCACCACCTGAGATGTATAAAACCTTGGAAATAATGGGATAAACTACCTATCAAGTGGTGCAGGATTTCAGCCATCAACAGTAGTGGAAAGTTCTCAGAAATGAAGAACCCCCCCTCCTTGTACTTCAAGTCCTTGATCTCATTCACAAGCCTTCCATCACGACATGCAATCACACACTTCCAGCTGGACCGTCATTCGGGTGGTGATGTTTTAGGATCAAGGAAATTTGAAACCCCATACTGTTGATGGTTCAGATATCCGGCCTTCACCAGTTGAGGTTGGTAGTTTATCCCATTATTTACTGGGTCTTATACATCCCAAGTGGTGCAGGATTTCTGAGCCATCAACAGTATTTCTAGTTGAAGAATATTACAGTAGTGAAATTGGATCATTCCCCCAAGTAAGGGTAAAAAGAAAAAAATCCGAAACCACCACGGAGATTGAACTCGTTTCTTAACTTCCAGGCTTCACTTTCGGAATCATCCCCCACCCATTGCAAGTGAAGGTTTAGGTTGGGATGTTGTGTTGGGGTATGACCTGTTGCAAACTTCTGGGAGATGGACATGTTCATACTTCACTGACGTGAATTCAATCAACAACTTTTGTTCAATACATCTGGGTGACAGTATTGGACCAGCCTCGAAATTCCAAAAAAAAATGCCCAGGAATTCTCCACGAATCACCTATACCTTGTTGGTAGTGGCACACCTATCATGTGGTCAAATTAATTCACTCAGAAGGGGAGTTGCAAACTGAAAACTACTGTCATAGGTCCAGAGGATCATCCCATTTGATAAGTGGTTAATAACCATCCCAGATGCTCCATGTATGCAATGTTTATATACCTACATTTGGCTTAGATGTATGGTAAATGTAGGAAAATATTGCAGTCCCATGGATCCTTTGGGCATGGTGATAAAATGGCCTTTTTATGGCTTATAAATGAGGCCTATTCACTTGGTAAACCAACATAGCTGGCTGGCTTAGTAGATGGTCACAGGGGTGAAACACTTCTGAGAAGTCGTTCAAAATAAGTGCATTGACCCCTAAGTAGGTTCGTGAAACTACTTATGGTTCAGAAGTCCGCTTAACCACCTAATATCGGATATCTTTTAACCTACCTCAACTGGCGCAACTGGCAGATTTGTCTGACTCATCCAAGCGAAAGATCCCACGTACCGAATCTCCTTGCAATTGGTACCCAAAACTTCTAACACTAACACCTTAATGACACCTCGAAAAGGGCCAAAAAATAAACGACAGGGTAGTTTTGACACAGAAATCCTAAGCAACCACCTGGGATATAAAAAAAACCGTCGTAAATAATGGGGTAAACTACCAACCTCAACTTTTGAGTTTACCGGATTTCTGGTTGCCATCAACATGGGGTCTTCCATTTCGTTCCTAAAAATTGCACCCCACAAAATGATTCACTTAAAAAAAAAAGGCACCTAACAAGTATAGATGGAAGAAATCCGGCGAATCACCAGTTGATATGGTAAATATCCCATTAATTTACAAGGGTTTTTATACATCCAAACAGTGCTTTTCTCGCCGGTGTTCTGAACCATCAACGCTGGAGGGGACCGTGCCTCTGCGCCGCCAACTCTGCTTGCTGCCGTCCGATCTCTGATAACGGCCTGGTCCAGGATGCTCCAAAATCAAGACTTGGAACTGTGGACATTCCCGTTGGGTTTGTTAGGATCCAAGGTTAGTACCTGGGTGAAAAAAACCCTTACATACCCCATGGAAATAAGTATAGGTTACAACATGGTTATCTAGTTGGTGGTTGAACCAACCCCTTTGAAACATATTAGTCAAATTGGATCATTTTTCCCCAAGTGTTCAGGGTGAACATAAAAAACATTTGAAAACCACCACCTAGTCACTTTTTTGCTGTGTGCTAGCTGATTCTTAGGGTGAACATTCAAAAAATAGATGACACAATCCCTACATATTGGGATGATATGTACCCTCTACCCTCCCCAAGTTTAACATTGACTTTAAAAATGATGGGTCTCCAATAGGCCTCTCATTTTCTAGGGTTCATTTTCAGGTGCCATGCTAGTTTTCGGGGGTGTGTACCCAAAAAAAATCCAAGACCTTGCAAAAAACACCCATAGAGTTAGAGTAGCTGTGTTTTTATGGTTTATCGCCCATGTCCAGTCAAAGTGGGATCCATCATATCAAGCTATAATTGGAAAGTAGGAGACTTAAAGACTTCTCCCTGCAAACCATAGGAAAGTACTAAGTACCACTTTTTTCTAGGCAACTGGCTAGCTGGTTTTAGGGGTTTCAAATTGATGGAAATTAACGAACCGCAAAAGTTTCAAACTTTCCAGGGGAGAATCAGGCCTTTCCTTGCGGAGGTCTTCAACCTCTTTGAAAATCTTCCCCAAGTTTCAAGATGAAAATTGAAACCATTCCACCTAGTTAAAAGATGCGGCCCCCAGGTATCGTAAGTTAAGATCACCCTCATTTTTAGAAGCCAAGTGAAAATGGCCATGAAGCCTAGGAATCCGGGGGCTTACAATCACCATGGTTGCTTAACTATTTACCCATAGGATCCATGTATGGTATATTTACCTACACTTACCATAAAAATCAACCAAATGTAGATGAATCTGGCCAAATACCTACACTAAATGTACACAAGTCACGGGATGTATCCTCCAACTACTTTTTGTAGTTCGGTGGATGGGAGGTTTGTTTGCTTCGGTTTTGGATTCTTTGGACAAAAACCTAACAAGAAGTTTAGGTGAATTTCTCATTTTTTTGAGGGACTTTCTTTTTCACACCCTAGTCTTGTCCAAACAACAAATATAACATATGTAAAAAATGAACTTTAGAATTTTAAGAAAACTTAATGCCAATTACCAATACCAATACATGGGATTTTACTACTACATAACGTCTATATTCTAGTTGTATTTACAGTTTGACTACTATATAATTACTATAATAGTAAACTGTAGACGTTATATTTACAGATTTACTACTTGGAATTTTTCACGCCCATCCCAGGTGGCGAAGCTTTTGCTTGGGATCCCTGGTTTCGAAAAAAGGCTTGCGTCTCAAGATTTACCTACATAGATGGCCGACGTTTATGATAGTTTTATGTAGATATACAGAGATACATATATATATATATACCTAGAACCCAAATGACCCTTGTTTTGATTGGGAAAGGCCTTGTTTTGGAGGGTGGACCTTCAAAAACAGAGGTCAGTTGGGTTCTAGGTATCAAATCAACTAAATGTAGGTAAATATGCCCGAAGGAGCACGCTATATCCCCAAAAATTGCATCCCTACCCTTTGCAATGGGAATATCAACCATCAAAATCGAAATCAAAATGGGAGAGGAGGAGCACGCACGCAGGCACACAGGAGCATGCAAAATCTCAAAATCACTTTTCCCCATCTCTCCCATCTAAACTTCCTTCGATCAAATCATCATTTCATCCTCCAAACATCCCCACAACGCGTGCATTTAGCAAGCATATCTCCTCCAAACATCCCCACAGCGCCTGCATTTCGCAAGCATATCTCCTCCAAACATCACCACAGCGCCTGCATTTAGCAAGCACATCTCCTCCAAACATGCCACAGCGCCTGCATTTCGCAAGCATATATGCCCAAACATCCCCACAGCGCCTGCATTTTGCAAGCATATCTCCTCCAAACATCCCCACAGCGCCTGCATTTTGCAAGCATGTATCCCCAAAATCGCATCTTTACCCTCTTGCAAGGGGAGTAGCACGCACGCAGGAGCACGCAGGCACGCTATATCCCCAAAAATTGCATCTCTACCCTTTTGCAAGGGGAGTATCAACCATCAAAATCAAAATCAAAATGGGAGAGGAGGAGCACGCACGCACACAGGAGCACGCAAAATCCCCAAAATCCCTTTCCCCTAAACTTCCTTCGGTCAAAATCATCATTTCATCCTACAAACATAACAGGTATCACCACTCGCCACTTTTCACCCCCATAGTGCTCGCACTATGTTTGCCCCAATGAGGGCTCAACATTGGCAGATCATTTCAACAAGATCTGTAGGCACCTGTCCAGCAATCTGAACCCAAGCATCGCAAAAAGGAAAAAATATATAACTCACTTTGGTCGTCAGGGCAATCCGTCGCTGCCCAACATCCCACACCTCACCTGAACAAAAGAAGAGAAAGAGAAGAAAGAAGAAGGAAGAGACAAAGCAATCGCGCACATTTCCGCTTGTACCGCTCGACGAGGGGTGGCTCGTTGTGTGGCCACATCCTCCACCACAGCTCCAATTCATAGATATCCTGCACAAACCCAAACACCAATTATCTTTCGCGCAGCACAGCCCCAATCCCAAACCCGCTCCTGCCAATACGGCCCTTCGTTCATCCACCGCCAATCCGCAAGCTTGTCTAGGAGCCACCACCCCTCCCCCACCAACTCAGGTTCAAAGCCATCGCCGACCCAAACCAGCTCCCAGACCTGCGTCCAAAGGCAAAAGCGCACCTCCTCCCAAACCCACAATTCTCCATCCCACCGCCACAACCAACGATCCTCCTCCAGGTAGTATTGTGGAGCCTCCTCCACCTCCCACCTCCAGTAGCTGCTGCAAAACATGCCCATCGTTGAGCAGCACAAGCAAAAGAAAAGCTGCAGCAACAAATCAAATGGATTCAAGTGCTGGTATTTCGTCATGACACACGCGTGACACATCAAATGACCCAGCGAACACACATGCAAAGTTAATAGCTTTAGTATTCTATGATCTCTTTTCTATGTACATCTATGGTATATTTCCTACATTTATGGATACAAGCCATTTAAATAGATATTCTCTTTCTTTTTGTTTGAAGTTGAGAATTTTCGGGGCAAAGGTAAAAGGGTCAGTGTCGGAGACTGCTCGGAATTCCGTTAATTTCAGCAGCAGCGCGTCCATTTGCGATGCGTTTGCAGGCGGTAATTCTGCCACATCAATGTCAGATTTGTAAATCTTGCGCATGGAGTCGGTGATGAGAAGGTACCTCTGATTGTACAAGTCACGATTGGCAGAAAGCTTGTGTTTGAAAAAGTTGAGCAAGTTTGAAAATGAGATAGATGAATCAAGCGCCTGTGGTGGGAAAGGCCGCTTTCGAAGTCTGTGGCCACTGTTCTTCTGCAGGTACAGTCCAAGGTGGCCATGGTGGAGAAGATTATGGATATATATCCTATATGTATGGTATATATTTAAATGATGGAATCTCTTGATTCAAGCCGTCACCTAAACTTGATCTTTTATTTGGAGCTCACATAGCTTCGCTTAGCTTCGCCTTTGAAAGGGTCACGATTCATGCCGTCCCAGAAAGGGTCTTTGAAAGAATTGCCAGGTATATATATATATATATTAACCTCGGGCCAAATGGAATAATATTTCACCAACCTAGATTTCCCTGAAATAAGGGGATTTCCATTACTCAACCACCATTTGGGGTGAGGTCGTGTGAGGTCGCTATAATTTGGCCAGATGTATATATCTATATATATCTTATATAAATATATTCCATATATGGATTTGACTCGACCTACTTCCATCAAAGTACCATATAAATCCCTCATGAAAGATGCCAACTGATAACTTTTTTGGTGATAAACGTAAATACTTCAAACAAGTCTTTAAAACAAGATGATAGACTGATAGACCCTCACTTTTTGGATGATAAAGCCCCATTCCTAAATCAAAAAAAAAATCAACACTTAGCTCATTTAGCTTTAACATTTGCAAAAAAAAACACTGAAGCTCCATGTTGCTCCACTTTGCGCCAGGGTCCACGCTCACTGCCGTCGCCCGGTTGCCCATGTCGCAGAAGTATGAGATGTCGGGTACCTTGGAATGGCAGGTCACAAGTGGGAAGCTCTTAGTGAATGAGACTGATGGTTTGTGTAATCAAATTTGAATGCCCAAAAAACATTGCATGTAAACAAATGGAATACAATGGATACAGAAGATTCATTCAATTTAGGGTCCCTTTTACTTTGGCTTTGTGAAAAAAAAATGTTGATGAAATTTTCCCCACTCTTACAGGGTTTTGGGCAGCACCCCAAACTGCTTGTTGTCAGCTTGTACACCTTCGTGCTGTTTCATTGGTTCGGGCTGGTCGTAGCAACGGCAACTTCAGGCTACAAGTAACAATTTCTGCATCCAAATTTTCTGGGGTATTGACAGGCAATGCATTGGCGAAAATTTTGAGGTTAAGAGGTTGGTTTACCTTCAAGTTTCTTAGGCTTGGCATCATCATCCCAAAGGTTTCAGTATGTTTTCAAAACAGGCATCATTATATTACCAACCCAAACAATGCCCTTTTTTTTGTGAGGAATTCCCGAAAAAAATAAAATAGCATATATTTGCATATGTTTGATCCCCCCGGAATAGGTAATTTAATGACCCCTGTATTGACATTACTGTTGATGGAAGAATTCCGGCTAACCAGTTGAGATGGTAAATATATGTAAATATCCCCTTATTTACAATTGGTAAAATTTCATGGTTTTCCCACTCAAATGTCATCTTGTCATCGAAAAAAACTATGACTAATATGATCCACTCCAAATCTCATCACATGTCAAGATTGAAATTAAGTCGATAAATTGTGTTCTTACTTCGATGGTCAGGCGGAGAATCATAAGTCCCCTGAGAAATCAGGATTCTACTGTCTTTTGTTGGGTGTAACTTTGATTCGGGGCCCCTTGTTTTTGAGACATACCCAAAACCCCCGGAAGTTCAACAGTGAGTTTTCCCCTGAAAAGTTACCTTCCCAAAAGGAAGCCGGATCGTCTTCCAACCACCATTTTTCAGGGGGCAAGCTGTTAAACTTCAGAGGTGTAACCATGGTGAAATAATGCCACTTGTGTGATGCTTGTAAATCTGGGATTTTACTTGGTCCAACTCTTTCAAGCTAAGGATCATGGGCATCGTTGTAAGCAATGACTATTTTGGAGAACAAGCGTAACTCATCTTCTGGGTAAGGCCGTCGTAGTTCCACCTTTATCATTCAAGGAGGTGGTGGAAAAACCATATACAGCACCGTTCACCTCAGGAGGTATG
Source organism: Breviolum minutum Mf 1.05b.01 (assembly GCA_000507305.1). Lineage (NCBI taxonomy): Eukaryota > Dinophyceae > Suessiales > Symbiodiniaceae > Breviolum > Breviolum minutum. The sequence continues at coordinate 26,510 of DF242928.1, read as the reverse complement.
ACTGGAAGACTAGGGATATTCCCCAAAATGGTGGTTTGCTTAGAAATACAAAAAAACATCACTAGGTGGTGGTTGAACCACCCAGTTGAAAAATATGCAATCGTCAAATTGGATCATTTTCGAAGGTAGGCGCGGTAAAAATAGAAAATATCCCTATAAATGGCCGAAAATAAATGGCTAACTGTTATAGGAGTTATTTCAACCCAGCTAGAACTGGATCCGGGGGCCCACCTTGCACCCCGAAAATGACACCCATCATTGGACTTCTATCGGTCCGCGGATTTGCTAAGGGCAGGCACCAACCCCTTGTTGACTTGAGTGGCGGAGCTCTCTCGCCACCACCTGAGCCACGAAAAAAACCCTTACTACTTTCCATTATACTGATTGGTTAATAGGGATCCTTATATGTAATGGTGTATTGTTATCCCTATATAATTGCGTAGTATAATCCCCTGCATAACCTAACCAACCAGGGTTTTTTTCATTGCTCACCTGATCTGCATGTACCAGATGAGGAAACCGGTGACTTGCTTGAAAATACCATGGACCCCCCCAAAACATACATCTTTTAGAGGTGTTTATGGTAAATAACCTGGTTTTTTAGGTGGCCAAAACCTTTGTTTTTCATGGTTGTTTTGGGGGGCTCGTGGTATTTTTTCATTGCCCCCACACCCCCCCCCCAAAAAAAACGTGCATCCCAAACCCCTGAAATTTAAGCTCTCCAAAGTCTGGTCCGGCATAGTCAATGGTTGTTTCTGATTCCCCTTAATAGGTGGTAGGTGCAAAGGCAATATATAAGTGGTATATAAGTGGTATATACTGCCAATTGGGTGATTATATATCACCGATCCCACCTATTAAGGGAACCAGAAACAGCTATTGATCCAAATCAGACTACACATCAGCTCCGAGCTCCAAGCACCGAGCTCTTGAATTGTGACGAGCCATTTGGGATGTAATTGATTCCCCTACTACCATAGGACCCATGGGAATGGTATATTTACCTATATTGAACCCATACAAATCAAACAAATATAGGTTAAATATACCATTCCCATGGATAATATGGGCTACTAGACCACCAGCTGGAGAAAAAATATAGAGCATGTTCATCATCCTACTCAGCAAGGAGTCAATCTACATACATAATAATGAGCAGTGATTAGATACTTAGTTGGTGGTTTCAACCCAATTGAAAAATATAGGTCAAATTGGATAATTTCCCCAAGTGGGTGTAGAAAAAAAATAATCCACCACCCAGTTCAATGCTCAAACCATAAACTGGTTGTTTAACAAGAATCTTATGGTTCTCATATATCTGGGTAGTATCATCTCGAATGTCAATTTATATAAATAACCCAGGAACCCAACTGGTGTTCGAATGTTTCATTGATGTTTGTCATCATCTTTAGGCAAACCCCCCCAATTTTTGAGGTGTAGTGAGTGTAGGGATCCAAAGGTCAAACTGGGGTGGCGTGCCGGGGTGGATGCGGATGTGTAGCATCAAGATGGGGACGATTAAAAAAGTGTGTTTGCAGGGCTCATTATTCCGGCTGGTCCACCTCCCTTAACGTACCCCCCTTCAGAAATATAGGCTTGATGAGGCCTTATGAAGGGAAAGTAATTTAATCTGATTACTAGTTGGTGGTTGAACCAACCCCTTTGAACAATATTAGTCAAAATGGGTTCATCCTTCCCAAGGTTCGGGATGAAAATAAAAAATATTTGAGTTGCCACCACCAAGGGAATCACCGGTTCCTGTGGAAAAAAAATGGGGCTCCTAGAGTCGCCCTTTTGCTACGAAGAAAATCCGTCTTGGTTTCAACCAAGGGCCGTCTGAACGACTTCACCCACTGAACCCATGATGAGTTACTTGGAGGATGGGCTCATCCCATCCATCCATGACTTGGATATACAGTATACGTGGTGGTTATCCTAAGCAAAAGGTGATGATCGTAGGGTCCCCCTATAATGTTGGGGGGAGTTCTTCCTCCCCTTCCAACATTTAAGCCATACATTCCCCCGAAAAATTAACATGGAACCTGAAAAACACCCATTTGAAAAGGAAAAACATCTTCCAAGCCTTCATTTTTGGGTTCCATCTTAAATTTTGGGGGTGTAAATACATGGGAGGGTGATCCAAATCCCTGGGGAGCCCATCCTCCAAAAGTGGCAGGAATCTCTGAGAGATCCGCACAAAAGAAGCAGCGATCTCGGGAGGAACTTCCGTCTCATCCGCCAGTTGTTCTTCCCAATCCTTCATGGATCCATGTGGCTTCACGAAGAATTTAAAGTTGTTTTTTTCACTAGGAAAAACTAGTTGGTGGTTTCAACCGAACAACTCAAAGGGGGGACTTGCAGGTGTAAGAAACAAATCCTCCCAGGTGAGTTGAGTGTAGGTTTTCGTAAGCATTCAATGTTTAACCAGTATCGGGATGTAAAGATTTGCGGAGTAAGGTATAATATACCTACATGTTCACCAAGATTTGATATAGCAGTAGTATCAATCCGCAAGTACAGCTTTACCAAATGTTCATTTAGATTTTCCATAATTTCCAAGTACTTGGAGGATCATCCCATTTAGTAAGTGGTTAATAACCATGGTTCATAAATCCTAAGTAGGGGCATGGGACCCCTTCCAAATGGGCGTTTTATGGCTTATACATGGGGGGGTGATCTTAACCACTTACGATACCTGGGAGCTCATCCTCCAAGATAGGGACATCCAAAATGGTGATACCATAATTACCGACTTCCAGCAAATCAAAATCCAAATCTATTATCCCCACACCTTCAATGATTCGGCCTTCGAAAAAATCAACGAATCGGTCCTATCTTTTGGGGTATCATTTCGGGACACATTTGGTTATTCCTGGAAAACAAGTTGCTGAAGATTTCCATCAACTTTACCCCTAAAACCAGCCACAGTTGCCTAAAATTATGGTACACAATGTTTTCCAGGTGTATTAATATTTCAATGGAGCCTTGGATGATGCTTGAGTCTTCAAACTCTCTGCTGAACAGAAATGGGCGAGCACTTGAATTTTTCGTCAACATTTGCTTAACAAAAAGCGGCCATTGCGACACTGGACATGAACAAAAAAATCGTTCTCTACCTCTGCAAAAATGCAGCCAAATATCGGCAAAAGTAATCCACCTTGCAATTAGGGTGCATTTTCGGTGTGTATCTGTTTATAAGCATATATATATATATCTATGTATATGTATTCACTATATGTCTCTGGGGGAGGTTTTAGGCTGTTTCTTTACTACCAAACCATCAAACCCTTTAGGGATTTAAACATCCAGTCATGCTGATTCAACCGGAGCCATAAGTTGCGATCGAGCTATTAGATACTCAGCTAGTTGGTGGTTGAACCAACCCATTTGAAAAATATGCTCGTCAAATTAGATCATTTCCCCAGGGATCCGGGGTGAAAATTCCAAAAATGCTTGAGTTGCCACCACCTAGCTTAGGTTTAGAGGTCCGTTCAGTAGATTTCTTGGAGATTTCTTGGTGCATATAGGTATCCTATATGGCATCCTTCCCGCGCAATACTTGCTTGTACATAATTCGCGCAATGTTCACTGCGTAAGTGTTCAGCCAGCCCCTTAAAAAAACACCAACATTCCCAAATGCTCCATGGGACTGGAATATTTACCCACATTCAAAAACACAAATCTAAACGAGATGTAGGTAAATATTCCATACTTGGAGCAATTGGGAATCAAGTTTGTTTGGCACGATACTCAAAAAAGATCTGTCCTCCATCCATTCCTCATCCTCCTGTTTCCTGAGTTCCAACGGCTCAATGATCAATCATGATTGGTGGTTTCAACCAACCCCTTTGAAACATATGCTGCTCGTCAAAATGGGTTCATCTTCCCCAAGGTTCGGGGTGAAAATAAAAAACTTTGAGTTGCCACCACCTAGTCAATCATGCTTGAAATCTGAAGGAAAAATCCAGGTGAAACTGGTGAAAAGATGGAGATAAGTGATGATAAGTGACCATGGTTTCTTGTTACAAGGTGGGGGCTGTCCCCTCCGATCGTTAGAAAATGGAGCTATGGGGCCCCTATAAATGGCCCTATAAATACGGTTATAACCCCTCTAAGTGGAGTTACAACCTCATTGAAAACTGGTAGGGGCCCACCTTGTTTTTGCAAACTTTCATTCAACTTCAAGCCTCAAGCAATGCAAGATTTCAATAGATTTCAGCCTTCAAGATGGGTCAATTCTTCGGTTTCAATCATCCCGTGTGGTGAATGTCGTACTTCGGTATACGAAACCACTCCATTGAGGGTCTGGTAGTCAAACATAACAAAATTCACTATTTCTCGATGCATGTCCTCTTGGAAAAGGTGGTTTTCTTCAGTTTGACACTTGGATCATCATGTCACTTCACAAATCTCAGCAACTTGCTTGGGGGATGCATGGGATGCAACCCGGTGAATAGTACCTATAGGATTCATGGGAATGGTATATTTTCCCATAAAAATCAACTAAATCTAGGTACATACATGGACCCCATGGGGCATAATAAGGATCATCTACACAAGAAATGCAGAAATCCTGGTGTCGACTGGTTTTAGGTCCTAGGTAAAAACAGCATCCCGAAATACACCTACGAAGATTTTTTCCGCCAGAAATGCATGAAGTTGCCACAGAAACCTCATTATCAAACCGTGGAACTTCAAACAACGAAAAGCCAACAAACTTGATGTTGAACGTTAGGGATTTCCAACCCTGGGACCCATGCCCAAACGACTTGGTTCATCATAAGAATTCCAAACAAGCATTGGTCAAAGGATATTGAAAGTTGAGGTTGACCAGTGAATGGTTCAGGGTTTATATCTACAAATCCAAAAAATATTGGTGAATAAATCTACTTCACCAAACCACTTACGATTCCTCCCATCCCAAACACGAACGACGCCAGCATCCGAAAAAACCCATCTTTCGCTGAGAAACCCCGAAACCCAACGAGAGGTCAAGTCGTAGATGGCCTCAATCCAAATTTTGCTAACAACAACAACAACAACAACAACAACACCACCACAACAACAACAACAACAACAACAACAACAACTACTACTACTACTACTACTACTACTACAACTACAACCACAACCACAACAAAAGGAGCAAGAACAAGAGCAACAACGACAACAACAACCACCCCACACCCAACCCAATGTGTTGCGTAGCATCAATCATTTTGTAAGTGCAACGGATGTTATCACCCCCCAAAACAACCCCCACTCCATGTGCTGCGTAGCATCAACCATGTATACAAGTGTTCTCCCACACAAGAAAGGCATTTTTCTCGTAGCTTCCTCTGCACCGGTCTCAAACTTAGTTATTCTAGGTTCCCTCTTTTCAACTCAAAAAAAGGGAACAATTCTTTGCGATGTACCAACTTTGAGCAATTTTCGGGGCCCAGATTCAAACAGAAATTTTTTTATACCCCTAGTCTTCCAATAAATGCCTCCTGAGAAGGTGTTTTAGGTACCAGTACGTTTTTGAGATCCAAATACGTTCTCACAAGGTGCCACGTTGGAAGCCTAGGGTGCTGCCCAGCAGAAATCTCTGAGGTCGTTGCCCCAGCAGAAACCGCAGCAAGGCAACCTACCTCAACGAGAACCCCTAGCAGGAATGGATGGAATTTCAGTCAGTTTCCCATTTTCTCTTACCCATAGGATTCATGTATGGTGTATATGGGTGTTTCCAAAAAAAAAGGGGTACCCCAAAATGGATGGTTTATAATGGAAAACCCTATTAAAATGGATGTTTTGGGGGTACCACCATTTTAGGACACCCCCATATATATGTTTTTGGTATATTATTACCTATACATTTGGCTGATCTTTATGGACAAATTAGTAGGTAAATATACCAGAGATCCGGGCAATTTATTATAAATCCTTAACCTGCATGTTTCGGCCATTTTGGGAAGGATTCCCTCACTAAACTATCTTTTGGGGGAATTCCCAACCGGCGGGTGTTTGGTCGCTATAAATTGCCTAGGTGAATGCTATGACCAAACATCTATTGCTGGGAATAGGCATTCCACTGAACCAGTGGTTGTACCTATGCAATTATTGATACCGACAGTTGATCAACTCAAGGAACTTATGGTTTTGATATCATCGCCATGTCTCCATTTAACTATAATATAAAGTCATAAAAGTCTATATATAATATATCAATATATAGTGATGTTCCCTCGCCCAGTAACAGTGGCAAGGGAAGATTTATTGAGATTCCCCAGCCTTAAATTAAACACATAACCATGCTGGTGGTGACCCGGTGACGGTTACTTCTACCAACAGAGAGCCGGGGTTGGTTCAATTCCGCCAACTGATGAGGGAATCATAGCAGATATCAAGTATACATGCAGGAAATCAGGCTATCACCACCTGGCATATAATTAAACCCTACACGGCGGGCCGTGTATAAAATCAGTTCTAAAAAATTGGAGTCATTTTTGCCCCCTATATATGCTATGGCCTTAGAAATTGGTAAAACTCGGGTATGTTCCCGTTCTAATGGGGGTTATAACCCCATTTATAAATGGTAGTGGCCCACCTTGTACGAAACTCGTTTTTTGCCGGAAGTTTCCGAAACAAATGGATTACCCTCCCGAAGTTTAACAGCTCGCCCCTGAAAAGTTACCAGGACCCAATACCCCATAGGATCCATGTATGGTATATTTGCCTACATGGAGTTGATTTTAACGATAAATGTATAGGTAAATACACCATGGATCCTCTGGGAATAGGAAAGGATCGTCTTCCAACCATCAATTTTCAGGGGTAAACTTGCTGTTAAACTTCGGGGGGATGATACTGTTGATGGAAGAAATCCTGTAAGCATCGCTTGCGCCCTATGAAAACAAGACCCGGACTGCCACACCGGCCATGCGTCGGGAGGAAAGTCCAGTCGCTGAACTGCTCGAATACCTACCACTAATTCAAGGTTTACCCAGTTTACTTGGAGATCCACGGCACGAATTGCAAGTAGGTACAAGTATTATATACTGGGTGACTCATGCTAGTTAGTATATTAGTTGCAAGTTGGGTAAAATAACCATAGGTTGCTTTCATACAAGTCCCTAACTAGGGTCATAACTCAACTTACCAAATAGTTACTGAGTACTATGAGGCACCATGCACTGCAGACAAACTGTAGCTAACCACTTGGGGCTTAAATTCTACAAATCATGAGAAATTTACCATATCCGGTGCATGATTTCGTCCATCAGGAACTCCAGACTCCAGGATTATACAATATTCATATTACAGTATGTACATGTTCCAAAAGTGATCCTCACGTCAATTCCCTCCAAGTACCCCAAACCCTTGAACTGTGCCAATGAAAGAAGATTGTCAAAAAATACCAAGCCCTTCCCCACAAAATCTTCAAAAAGAAAATCTAGTTGGTGGTTTAAACCCTTTTGAAAAATATTAGTCAAATTGGGAATCTTCCCCAAATAGGGATGAACATGAAAAATCTTTGAAACCACCAGCCAGACATTTAAGTCCTCTTCTCAAGCATGATTTTTTTCAGCAACTTTTCGTGCGTTAAAAAACCACCTTTGATTCGGCGAGGTTGGAAGCTCTGAAAGTGATTCCAAACGAACTGGGAAAAAAACACATCGAAGCAAAGAATCAAATTACACCCGCGAAGCTTAACATAGCCCCTGAAAAATGGTGGGTTGGACGACTGCTTGCCTATTAGGGAAGGTAACTTTTCAGGGGTTACCCATACTGTATTTTGGGTACGCGGAAGCTTTTCACTCACCCAAATATCACTGAAAAAATTTCATTGGACTTTCAGGGACACCATTCAAAAATGCAGCTGCAACCTTTTCAATCGAGACACTTGTCAATCCCTAGGAATCAAAAATCGCCTCCTGAGAATGGTTTCACGGAACCTGTATGCGTTTCGGAGGTGATTGAGCATCCCAATTATCTGAGAATATTATGATTGATGCCTACAAGGTGGGCCCCCGGATCCAGTTCTAACTGGGTTTATAACTCCTATAACTAGGGTTATAAGAACAGTTAGCCATTTATAGGGGTTATAACTCCATTTATAACTGCTAGGGGCCCACCTTGTAGGGCAAGACGGATTTCAGGGGAATGGTATATTTTGCCGAAGTTTAACATAGCCCCTGAAAAGTTACCTTCCCTAATAGGCAAGCAGTCGTCCAACCACGATTTTCTTTCAGGGGCTATGTTAAGCTTCGCGGGTGTATCAAACCTTCACTAATTTACTATGAAAATCAACCAAATGTGGGTAAATATACCATCATATACATTACTATACATTACATGGATCCTGTGGGGTTATGAAGTTCCATGTTTCTTCTCCGGAGGGCGTAGATGATCTATCTGAAAAACATTGGTTCATACAACTCCGTGCCTTTCCTATACGGAAAGGCCTTTCTACTTGAAGTGCTGAAATCTGGCCAAATTAAAATTAATTTCACAAAACCTAGATTTCCGAATGAAATAAGGGGTCCCATTTCCCGAAACCTCAAAGCTACCTTTTGGGGTTTTCAAAACTCGTGTTTTAGGTCACTATAATTTTGACCAGAATGACATGGACGATGGAGCTTGACGGTGATCAAGCAATGCTCACACAAAGGGTTATATAAAACACAAAGATTGAAAATTATAACATAAACAAAACGAACAAACAAAACATAACAAAACAAAACAAATAAATAAACAAACAAAGCAAACCAAACCAAACCAAACCAAACCAAACCAACAAATGATAGAAAAAAATGAAAACACTAGCTACCTACGAAAATATTTCACACCACCATGCAACACATTTTATCCATCCATGCCGCATGCCACTGCGACCACCTGAACTGCAACCTTGCCAACTGCAAGGGTCTCAAGCGCCACATGGCGACCAAGCAAGGTAAGAAGTCAATCGTTGAGTGTTGGGTCTTTTCTGGGTGTTTTTGGGGAGATGATGATTGCAAGAGTTGAAGAGTTAAGATTGAAATATATGTATATATATATATTTACAGATACATATACATATGCATCAGTCAGCTACAGTTTGTTGTTCTTGCTTGCTGTTGACTTCTACTACTTCTTCTTCTTCTTCTTCTTCTTTTTCTTCTTCTTCTTCTTCTTCTTCTTCTTCTTCTTGTTGTTGTTGTTGTTGTTCTGAAACCTGAATCATTTGCAAAAATCCATACTACTTCGCAAAATGATCGTCGAATCACAAATCATCAAAAACCTGCGTTAGGCCGTTCTAGAGGGTGTCAACTAGCAGACTGCAATTGAGCCTTAGGTTGCCAACATGCCGACAGATTCTACAGAAAGTGCTTTTAGGAAGTCCTCACATTGCCAGTGGGGTTCTTGGAATCATCATCTGAAATGCAAAAACGAGCAATAAACTTCTTTTTTTGTAAGGGACAAGGGATTTTCTTGTGGACTGGGACGAAGTCAGGGGCGATGCTGTTACAGTAACTGGTGGTTTTAGGGAGGCTAATTTTTGTGTGGTCAAATCAAGTACAGTAGAGGGTTGGAAAAAACACTACCAAATGGCCAAATGGTGCGAAATTTCAGCTAGTTAACGGTATTTTCCAAATTTCCGAGTAGACTTAGAAATGGAGTAGTAGTACTTAGCAAGCTCACAAACTGACTAACTTCTAGAAATTGGGCTACAGTAATTTATCCGGTGGCTAAGTGGTGGATAATAAGGTTAAGAATCCAATACACCCTATTTACAAGTTGGCTATACTGCCCATTTACGAAGTTTCGGGAACATCTTTGCTATATACATCAACCACCGTCCCCTGCGTTTTTTCCACCAAACCCGCGCAGTTTCAAGCCGCCCGGTCAAGCGAGGCGCTTCATGACCAACCACTGGCGGCCAAGCGAAGGTGGTTTGGATTTTGAATCTGGGGACCCAAAAAAACTGATACGGTGAGATAATACTACCACCACCCACTTAGTAAGTGATTAGAGTCACCCCCATTTATAAGCCATAAATTTCGGCCATGAATGGTCCCGGGGTCCCACAACGCGATGCTTTTTTGGGGACGAAAACGATTACCATGGTTACTAATCGAACCACTTATTAGCTGGACATAATCCTCCCAAGCAGGATGACCATCGACATGTCCAATCGGCGAGTTGAAACCCTTGGAGTTGCGAGGAATTCGCATGGCTCCGAACTGATCACAAATCAGGTAGTTCATGCCATTATTTACAGTGGTTTATACATCCCAGGTATTGCAGGATTTCTTCCATCAACGGTAGGAATTGACTGCCAACCTCAACTGGTGTGACACGTTCTTAACCATCAGCAGTATAGTTTCTGATAGACCAAAACAACTGCATGTAAAATACACATGCTTAAGTCATAGACTTTAATAGAAAGTATACCTCTTCATTCATGGTCGATTTTCCGTTGCCCGCCATGTTAGTTGATCTCGAAGTATAATTTCAAAACTTGAATTGGCTGGTGATTTGGGACATTGTGAGAATTACCACACCGCCATTTAAGAGGCAAGTTGTTCCCTGTCTGTGTCCAAATGAATCGAGGGTTTTGTCATACTTAGTTGAATACACATCATATTCATCTTGTGCATACATACATGTGTATATGTATATATACACATTACATCATAGACAGGTATACCGGTATACCTATTATCTTGCATCAACATATAAAAGGATTTGCAAGAACATTACACTACCCAAACAATCCATGTTGTGCATGTAACAATCCATTGAGCGTCATTTGGTGTCTCGTAAACTTGGTACGGTACACGTGGTGAAAATCTTAGTTCCTTAATCACCAGTCAGTACAAAGTTGATGACCATCATTTCCGGGCCCGTAATGCTTCAACCCACAACAAAAGGACACATAGCAAACCCTGTAAAAAAACTTGCAAATCATGACATCTTGAAACATGGTGAAACTCTCTTTGGAAAAATTTACACCCTGAAATTTCAAAAGAGAAGTGACACAAATCTGAACCACCAACATCTAAAGAACTTGCAAAAACATGCAAAAACTGCACATCCCAATGACAATATGTAGGGATTCCAACCCGTGAAGCCGGATTTTTCTCTGGGTTCCAACAACCCATCAAAAAAACACACACACACACACACTTGGAGGATCATCCCAGGATTCGTAAGTAGTTAGTAACCACCATTTATTAGCTATAAAAAGGCCATTTGGAAAGGGAATAACCCTACTTAGGGGACTTACCAACCATGGTTATTAACCACTTACTAAATGGGATGATCCTCCAAGCATGGGTTCCCGGGACGTATCGATCGCTAGCAAAATTTGGGCGAAACAACCCATAATGACTAAACTTGGTAAAAAATCCAAATGGTGTCAGTTTTATGGTGATGAATCCCATGGTACAACGTTAAAAAGGTCTCCTCAAACAAATTCAAGTCAAGTCTACTAAATGGGTTTATAACTCAACTTACTAACGAGCGCTACTAATTACTATTTTCGCAACCAGATTCCCAACATGTTCTTCCCGGGAAGACCAACCTATCTTGAAGATTTTGAACCCGTTGCCCATCCTGGCGCACATCTGACTGAACAATAATGGTAGATGACAAGGTGAAGTTTTAATCACTCAAATGAACCATGGATGTTATTATCTGTAAAAATCAACGGTGGAAAGAACAATATAATATGTTTATATATAAATCTTACAATGTTAAATTTATATGTACATATCATTTAACACCCAGAATGGGCACTACTTTTAAAAAAAACATCCCTGTTGAACATGATAATATCTCCTACCCAATCCCATAGTGGTTTAAAGTCTTCCTTGGAAGTCAATGTGCCTCTTGAACTGGTTGTCTACTTCTTGCCCCTCCAGACCAAAAAGCGGAAGTCACAAGACACAGTACGACGTATTCGTTTTGTTTTGACCCGCCATGCTGCTCTTACGTTCTTCTAGGGCCCTAGGGCGTTGGGATTTGTTTCTCGCGGAAAAGCGTTTTAATAGCGAGGGCGCCACGCAGCGTTTCACAACAGAAGGGGAAAGGCGTAACAATTGCAATTCCGGGGCCGCGGTGTCGCGTTGGAACCTTCTTCTTGCGGAGGCTTTTTTGGATATTTTTTTTCGCATATGATCTTTTGAAAAGCATTGGCACCACGCAACGTTTTAAAAGCGAAGCGCGGCAGCGAAAACGATTGCAAGTCTGTGGATTCACGGCCTTTCTTCGGGACCTTCTTCTTCAAGGGTTGTTGTGGCAAATGTTGAAACCCTTTTAGAAGTGTTTTTTTCTCAATCGCCACCATCGCCACCATGTCAAAGGTCGCCAACAAATGCTGGCAACAACTGAGCAGTGCTCAAAACCCCTTGTAACTTTCCATGAAACTGATTGGTTAAGGTTCCGGGATCCTTATTTCAGGGCTTATGAAATAACCCCATTTTTGGCAACGGCTTGGTAGTTTTTCATACCCTAGATACTTGGATGTCCTGTTGGAAGTTAGGATCCAAGGTTAGTACCTGGATTATAACCCTTACATACCCCATTTATAAGTAGGTTACAACATTGCTTATCTAGTTGGTGGTTTCAACCCATTTGAAAAATATTAGTCAAAATGGAAATCTTTCCCCAAATAGAGGTGAAAAGAAACATCATTTGAAACCACCACCTAGTTATAATTTTCACGAATTTACATGCCCCATTTACTACCCGTTCCCGGGACATCTGGTAGTCAGCCAAGTAAAACCAGGGACCCTTTAGCTTTAGACCACTGCTCAACTGGTTGTCCAACCGCAACTCCTGAAGTCTGCGTCTTGGTGGAGCAGATCGGGCTTTACGACGCATGAATTGCCTCATAAAGCTTGGACCAAACGCGATGAAATGCCCCCGGTTGATTTTGGGTGATTTTGGGCGATGAAATCCTACCCAGTTATGGTGGGATTACAGCCCCCGACAGAATTATAGTAAAAAAAAAGTGGGAAAATGCCCGGGCTTTACCCGGGCATTTGCAAGTGGGAAAAAACAAATAAAAGTGGGCTTTTGGTGCCCGGGTATTTTCCCACGCCCGGGTAAAACACTTTCTATAATTAAAGTTTCTATAATTCTGTCTGTGACTGCAAAACAGGAGTTTTCCCCATTTTTTGCAGGAATAGCTAATTATAGAAAACCTGCTGCAGTTAAAACTTGACAACAAAATTAATTATAGAAAGTTCAGACCATTTTTTACCCAACTAATTATAGAAAGTCCAAAATCATGGGTTTTCCCCAAAAAAATGCAGGAAAGGGGAATTATAGAAAGGAAAAGGGAATTATAGAAAGTTCTTAGAATGCAGTGGGAAATGTTGCAAATGTCGCTTTGAAATTTTTCCCCATTTTTTACAAGAATAGTTAATTATAGAAAAACACGCTGCAGTTAGAACCCGGGCTTTCTGAAGTGGGTTTTTTTTCTATAATTCTGTCGCGGACCATATATTGAAGCCAATATAAGGGAATCCCTATGAAATCGATTTTTCAGAACCAGGAGTTATCCATGACGGATCCATGGGACTGGTACGTATATTTACCGATAGATTTGGTTGATTTTTGGTGGGATCGATTGGTAAATATACCAGTCGCATGGATCCGTCATGGGTTTGATCTCATCAGAAATCACCGAAGATTTCCCAAATTTCCCAACGATTCCAACGAACAAAATTGGGGTTGGAGGATTCCAACGATCAACTCCTCCTAAAATCTTCCAAATAAATACCCAAGGGCCCTATGCCATAAAAACCCACGTGAATCCTTCATTTTTAGGGGTCATAACCCATATGTTGAGGGCTTAAAACCTTCATTTTTCCATGGGTTTTGGGGTGAGTTGTCCAAATACCCCAAATCAAAAGGCGTGATTAAGTGAGTTTGCATCCCTGTGCAGGTGCGAAACGCCTCAAGATCGGTGTTGATAAAACACAACACACGCATGAAACAACGCCCCAAATCATCTTTCAAGCAGTATCAGTACAATTTTGGGCTCCTACTAGTTAGAAATCGAGCTGTAAATAGCCTACAAACAAATGAGTATACAAGGTGGACCCCTACCACTTATAAATGGGGTGAAATAACCCATATAAATGGCCCACAAAAAATGACTATTTGAAATTTGGGTTATAGCCCTACTAGTAGATCTAGTAGGGATTATTTCACCCCCATTCATAACTGGTGAGGGGGTCACCTTCCAGACTTTCCAAAGATAGTTGTGAGGCCTCTGGCACCTTACGGCACTTCGGGGGTTTCCATTTCCATATTTTCCCACGAAAAAACTCATGGCTGGAAAGTGATAAAAATTGGCGGGTGGTCCAACTGAAAAAGGTCTGCGAAAAAACTTGAAAACACATCTCTCCTCATCTTGGATTTCACCTGGACCTCCCCATATGTCCACTGAAGCCGCCAACGGAAGGCCATGGCGATGTTCTTTTCGTTTAACATCCGACGATACTTTATTGGGGAAACAAAAATCAACAAAACAGATAAAGCGCGTCAACCAAAAACCCTGACATTTGCCAATCTATTGTACTGATTGGTTAATTACGGAATCCTTGTATTGCCTTATGATATTGTGATAATGACTGGGTAGTTAGTGTAAATCCCGGTAAAAAAAACTCAACAACAACCAGGATTTTGATCGCTGCTCAGGTTGGGTTTTTGTGGCCTTTTTTGACTGGTTGGTGGTTGAACCAACCCATCTGAAAAATGTGATCGTCAAAATGGGTTCATCTTCCCCAATTTTCGGGGTGACAATTCCAAAAATATTTGAGTTGCCACCACCCAGCCTGTAAATAATCCATAGGATCCATGTATTGTTCACCTACATTTACCATCAAAATCAACTTTAAAGCTAGGAACATATACCATTTCCCATGGATCCAGTTGAGTGTTTTGTGGCCTTTTTTGCTTAGGGGCTTGGATCATTGGATCATCTCATTTTGAGAAGTTGAACATCTCGATGGATTAAATCGTGGAAGTTACGGTTCGGTTCGTAGTAAATCGCTGTTACACCACTCCCTAAATCGAACAACATTTTGCCGTTTGAAAAATGGTGAAACATGGGAAACAAGCCTTTCCTTTTGGGGACCGGCTTATTTTGAGGGGCGAGCTGTTAGTTTCAGGTAATGTAGATACCTTGTAGGTTCTAATAGACATCATTCAGGTTCAAAGACATCCATCTTTCAACGGAGTTCTAAATGGTTTGATGAAGCGTTCGGGAAACAAAAGGTGGGCAAACGGCGGTATCCAGATCTCCTTTCCCCTGCTTTCTCCTTGCCGCTTCCCTCGGTTTGAAAAAACAACTCTCCCCAAATTAATCCTGGAACCCCAAGGCCAACCATTTATAAATGGTTGTTTCAATTGGATTATTCCAATCTTTATATAGGAAATGGTTGTTTCACCAAACATCCATTTATAAATGGTTGGCCTTGGGGTTCCAGGATAGAAAAAACGGCAACGACCAAGGAGCTCATTCCATTGTGCTGCACTGGGCACCGTTTCAGACCCAAGAGATTCGGTCACCTTTTCAAAGGGAGATTTTCGTTGGTGGCCCATGTGCTGGGTGAACGGGCCCCGATCGGATCGTTACAAATTGGGCTGAAATGGGGCCGCTATAAATGGCCTTACCTGGAAAGCTACCTGGAAAGCCGTTGGTGCCCTATTTTTAAGGCAGCCTATAGTTGCTGGTTTTAGTGGTAGAGTTGCCTAAAAAAATAGGACACTTGGCGTTCCAGGTATAAATAAATGGCTTTCATTGGTTTGAAATAACCCTACTTATAGGGGCTTTAAGTCACTCCATTTATAGTGACAGGGGGTGCACCTTGCATAGATCTGATCAAAATCTGTTTACCCCGCCTATGCTCCAATCCCTTCTGCAAGTGGGTTTTGGGTACCTTGACCTAAACACCTTCTCACAGGCTATTTGGAACACTAAGGTACAGTAAAAATGAGTGGTGTAAAATGATATACCTGGAAAAAAAGTTGCTGTTAATTTCCATCAACTTTACCCCTAAAACCAGCAACAGTTGCCTAAACTTATGGTACACCATGTTTTCCAGGTACAGTAAAAAAAACATCCCATTAAGCAAAGAAAGCCCTAGAGATGGCATGTCACGAAAGGTTCCAACAACACACCGCTCGCCGCTGCTCCGACCCGGGAACCAAACCACTGGGGAGCCCGGGACGTTCACCACAATCCGACCACCTACAGCCCGACCTCGATCTTTAAGCTGTGCAGAGTTCCGAAATGATTTTCAATGGACAATTTGATGTACCCCTAACAGTGTACTCATGGTATTTATTGTGTTCTCTAGGGACTCTAGGGATTCTTGGGGATCATAACCCATTATATAGGGATTTCCCTTAGGGGTACGTTGGTAGGGGTACATCCAACTGTCCTCTGAGTTTTGTTTTTTTTTCTCCATGGGAAATTCTATGGAAAAAATCCAAACTGAAAACTTTAAACAGAAATGGTAAGTCAAAGGTAAGTTGCACATGTGAATCATCCATCTTTTTTTCACAAACAAAGGTGTTTTTCCAGTAAATCCACTCCTTAAATAATCAACATCAAAAAAACACAGTGCTTTGCAAATACAAAAACAAAAATCACATGCGGATTTTTTACAAGTAAGCAACATCTGTATCTAAAAAAAGCTGAAAACTGCATCCATGAGACGGGTTTTATTTACCTAAATTGTTCCCATAAGAATCAACTATTCATGTAGGTAAATATACCAATCCCATGAATCCGTCATGAATGTCGTGATAGGAATCTTTACAAAACGCTCCCAAGGCGAATGCAACTACCGCAAGCCGAGGCAGAAAGGGATGAGTGTTTTAGTGATGTAGAAGAAGTGTTCAGTAGATTCCGTAGGGTTATAGGCTATAGAAGTAATACCATAGTAATACCTCATACTTTAAATACTGTTTCAACATGTTTCTAGACTGCTTTTGAAAATTCTGAGTTATAACTCATACCTTAAATATTGTTTCAACATGTTTGGAGACTGCTGCTGAAAATTCTGAGTTATAACTCATACCTTAAATATTGTTTCAACATGTTTCTAGACTGCTTTTGAAAATTCTGAGTTATAACTCATAACTTAAATATTGTTTCAACATGTTTCTATACTGCTTTTGAAAATTCTGAGTTATAACTTATAACTCATACCTTAAATATTGTTTCAACATGTTTCTAGACTGCTTTTGAAAATTCTGAGTTATAACTCATACCTTAAATATTGTTTCAACATGTTTCTAGACTGCTTTTGTTTTTTTCTTTGCAAAGTGGACAGACTGTCTACAATCCCCATGTTTAGGATTCTTCATCCTTTCCATCATCCCGAAAAAACTAGCGTAGATTTGCTTGCTTAGTGGTTGGAAAAAGTTCCAAAAACATTCCTAACAAATTGTGGTTTGATGGTGATGAATCCCATGGTAGGTAGAATCCAGTTTTAAAAATCAACCAAAAATACAAACAAAAGTGTACATATATGTAATCCCTGCCTGGTAAAAACTCTTTGTCATGATACTAACCCCTACCAAAAGCTAGTTGTTTCTATTTCACAAAACCTCCAGTGTTTTTTGTTCACCGAGTCACCAAGGACATTGATCTCAGCCGGCAACGGGGGGATGGAAAACTCGGCATACCTCGCGGCCAGGACAGGCCGTTTTGGAACCTGAATGGTGAATTGTTTCAAGGGAGAAACAAACTGCTCAAAGTTTCATTGGATTTTTCATTGGGGGTTTGTCCCGCCAACCAACTTTCATTTGTCAATTTTGGGCCATTTTTGCCAAGATTTTTCTCGACACAAAACCTGCATAACTTGAGGTTCCAAACCCATCTAGGATCCATGGAAAATGGTATATTTAACCTACATGGAATGGTTGATTTTTTATGGTAAATGCTTCAATACGTTTTTGAACCAACTCAGTTCGGAATCTTCGTAGGAATTCCAGTCGGGATCACCAAACCCGTAAGAGCAATAAGAAATCAATCTTTTGGCTGATCAAAGTGCTTTTCTGGTTGGTGGTTTCAACACATCTGAAAAATATTAGTCAAATTGGAAATCTTCCCCAAATAGGGGTGAAAATACAAATATTTGAAACCACCATCTAGTTTTTTGGTGGAACAAATGAATGCTGGATGTCCACTTGCACTTTCGCTCACTTTTACCGTTTTTTTCAGATGTTGTTTGTTCCGAAACTTTGCGATGTCTTCTTTTGCCAGGATGGGTAAATATTTGCATCCAAAAACGAACTGTGACTCATTTGAAAAAATTCGCTGGTTCATTTCTGAGGTATAGAAATTCCAAGTCAACACTGTCAACCTAACCCCCGCGTTTCACTTAACCTCCCTGAGATATAAAGGCAGAAAAAAAAGGTCTTAGCCTAATAGTCTTAGCAACTAATAAGTGAATAGATGGGGGTCGCTGTAACCTCTCACTGTTCACCGGTATTTCCCACAGGAACATCGGAGGTGGATTTTCAATTCCACTGGTTATGAGTTATGAGTATATTACATAGAAACAGGACTAAACACATCTGTAAATTACCTACGCTGGGAAGACTAGGAACAGAAAAATTAGATAAAACAATAGTCAAAGGCAAAAAACGGTGGAGGGGCACTTGCAATCTCTTTCACCATAGCGTCTCTCCTGAAAACGGTGTCACTTTGGTGCAGCCATTCTGACGGATTTTCGCTACATTCATCTGAAGATTTTGAGATTGCACTCTTTCGTCCAACAAAAAAATACCACCGGCAAAAGGAAACCTTCACTAATTGGTGGTATGTTTCAACCCATTTGAAAAATATGCTCGTCACGTTGGATCATTTCTCCCCAGGTAGGGATGAAAATCAAAAAAGTGAAACCACCACCTACAAGGTGGGCCCCCTACCAGTTGTAACTGGGTTTATAACTCCTATAACTAGGGTTATAAATGTTATAAGAACAGTTAGCCATTTATTTTAGGCCATTTATAGGGTGAACTAACTCCATTTAGGCGCCCACCTTGCACCTACTTCAATCTGGGTGAAAAAATGATTTTTCAAAAACCAACAACTTTTCAACCCCCCAGCTTCAATGGATAGGGTGACAGGAAACACATCATCCGAAAGGGTAGGATAGGAGTCGGTTCGGAGTCGTCTAAGTAAGTTTCATGATATATCAAATCCAACCAAGATTTTATTCGAAATACCCCAAAAACAGTATCTTTCTAGCCAAATTATAGTTCACTAATCTGGATTTTCCTGAAATATGCAGATTTCCTGAGCTACCTTTTGGAGTGAGGTCGTGTGACGTCGTTTTAATTTGACCAGAATCTTTTGATCTAAAAGATCAAAAACCAAAATCTTAAAGAACATCTGATCTCTTGGGAGTGTGCAGCCCTTCATTTTCAGGGAAAGACTTTGTCCACATCACTGCAGACTTAGATGACAAATGGCTCCCCACATGAACTCCTAAGTGGTGATCATAATTCTGTGAGATGGTAAGTCTCCCCTATTCACTTTGGGTTACCCCCCCCCCCCCGAAAACTAACATGACAATGGAATATCACCCATTGTTAACAAATGGTTGTCTTTCTATATATTGTCATGTGAATGTTTGCAGGGTTTGGTAACCCAAAAATCCCTAAAATGGCGGCCTTTTTCATCAGAAACAGTTCACAACCACATCGACTTGGGGAGTTTTCGCTTTTTTTGGAGATCACCAAAAAGAAGCGCTGGACTCGTGCGATGTTTTTTCTCGGAAGTTTTTCCCATGGAAGTTGAGATTCTAGGATGTCCCAGGAAGTTAGTAAATGGTTAGTAAGTGGGTTATAACACTAGTATATCCCATGTATAAGTAGGTTACAACACATTTACTAACTATTTACTAACTTCCTGGGACATCCAAGTACTGTTGATGGCAACCAGAAATCCGGTAAACTCACCAGTTGACGTTGGAAGTTGAAATCCCATTTATTTACGACGGGTTTTCATACATCCCAGGTGGTTAGTCGGATTTTTGTCCATTGCCAATATGTTTGAAACCTCCAAGTGATGGGATGGAATGGAATAAACTGTACCAACTAGTGGTAAAATTCTTAAGCATGAGAAGTTCCAAAGCAACCAAATGCAACATCACATGCTTGGACGTTTATGGCTTGCGAAGCTTTGATTAGTGATGTGCGTCATTTCTGTGGGGACTTTCCTTGTCTGAAGCCTCCTAGTACATCCCCCAATTCAACAAAACCCACCTCAACTCCCCCCACGAATCGCAGAACTCTCCTGCTCCAGCCATTTGTTGTCTTTCAACGGTTTCAGCTTGGTCTGATTGGCAAAAACATTGATGACCTTCGCAGCAAGAAAAATCATCACTTATACGGGTTATAGTTCGATTTATAACTTGTAGGGGGCCCACAGGTGTTCCCCTTCCCTACCAAAAAAAAACACCAAGACGGACCATAACCCAAGGTGACCCAGCCGGATGGTCTTTATGCGACCTGTTGATGGAAGAACAAATTGCACCACCTGGGATGTACAAAACCCTGTAAATAATGCGGTTTCTTCCATCAACAGGACCTTTCCCCTTGAAGCATCAAGCAACATGAAACAAAACCCAGATGCTGTCCGAATGCATGGATTATCTACCTATACATTACTAGTTGGTCGTTGAACCAACCCATCTGAAAAATATGCAACCATCAAATTGAATCGGGTGAAAATAACAAATATTTGAGTTGCCACCACCTACAAGGTGGGCCCCCTACCAGTTATAACTGGGTTTATAACTCCTATAACTAGGGTTATAAGAACAGTTAGCCATTTATAAGGCCATTTATAGGGGTGAACTAACATTAGATTAGGTAAAAAAAAATGGAATACATTCAAGGGAAATGGTGCCTATCCTCCATTGGAGCATCTAGGACATGCAATTTTTGGGGAGACTGTGCTGGAAGCCAACTTAGAGGTTCAGGATACTTAGGATACGTGGATAGTAAGCAGAGTGAACAAACCCCTAATATGTGGGTGAAAAATGTCCGCAAATCCGAGGGTTATTTCAACCTACATAAAAAAACAGGTTACATCCAGTATCCTGAACCTCTAAGAATGAAAATAAGATTTTTGATAAAAAAAAATAAATGCTCCTCAGATTCCAGAAACCATTGTTGAACAAACCCTATTCTGTTTAGATGTGTTTTATTGATTCAAAAGCTAAACAGTTCCAAAGAAAAACACAACAGCAACCTGGAACGCCAAGGAACGTCCTATCTTTTTAGGCAACTGGAAACCCCCTAAAACCAGCAACTAGGCTGCCTCAAAAATAGGGCGTTCCTTGGGTTTCCAGGAATGTCTTTTTAAACGGTAGAAAATCGTTAGAAATGAAAAAGAAAAAACTCGTTGGTGGTTTCAACCCATTGGGAAAATATGTTCGTCAAATTAGATCATTTTTACTCAGGTAGGGGTTGAAAATTCCTAAAAACATTTAAAACCAACCACCTAGAAAAAAACAATTCAACAAATTTGAGGTGTTCCATACCCCATACAATCCATGTATGGTGTCTTTACCATACATTTACCATACAAAATCAACGAAAAAATGTAGGTAAATATATCATATTCCATGGATCCTATGGGTACCAACTCAAAATTTGGATCTTTTTGGGGTAAACCGCCATCTCTCATCAACATAGCACCCTCGACCAACCTGCAAGGAAGTCCCAGGTGGCACACCTCCAATCCTGGATGGAAACCAATGACCAAGCGTCCTCTTAAGACACCAAGCACCTGGAGATGAAACTTTGTGGCGTTGAACGGTGCTGCTATGCTCCCCCCATGGGATGCGGGGGGAAAGGATGTAGGATTCAGGCGTGGGAATGTTGGGGATCCTTAAAGGTCACCTTAAAAATCGAAATCTTGGGAGAGGGTGATTGTAACTCGCATTCCCCAAATGATATCATACCAATTGTACGTAGGCTTTATTTTTACCCCATATTAACCCATTCCCATGACGGATTCATGTATGGATGGTATATTTACCTACTAATTTACCATAAAAATCAACTAATTTACCTACATTTACCATAAAAAACAACTATATAAATGTAGGTAAATTATACCATTTTCCATGGATCCTAATTATGGGATTTATAACGCCCAGTTCTCGGGTTTTTTCAGCATTGATAACGGTGTCACCTAAAAAACGTGTCCAGTGGGGTCATTGAGATGGGCGATTCCAAGGTGGTTTTAAAAACATAGCTCCAGGAAGTCGGTGAAAAAAAAACACATATACCCTCCGGTAAACTAACAAAGCAATCGAAAATCCACCATTTGAAGATGTATTTCCTATTGGAGAAAGGTGAATGTCTATTGCCATGTTAGTTTACTGGAGGGTATTAGGTAATCCATTGGTAGGATCGGAAATCATGGATGGATCCATGGATTATGGATCAAATGGTTTTTTTCAGCATTTTTCCTTTGGTCTGTTCCACCCACCCCCCAAAAAAAAATCTTTGAAAACAAGCACCACCTATGAGTGATCCCCATGTTACCAACAACACTAAACACCCTGAACCCAGGCCCAACATCCGGAAGCAGCAACAACTTCGGTCCAGCCTCAATGTCCGACTTTAAGGGGCTAATGCCTCTGCCGGCATATGCAAAAAGCCATTGAAACGGACGACCTCGACGGCGCGTTCATCGTGGAATTTGTGTTTTTGGGATACGAGATGACAAGGGTTTTTGACCCGACCCCGTTAAAAAAGGATGAAGAAGTGAAAAAAGAAACACAACTGCCACAACTAAAGAAACTGAAAACCCAAGTAAAGGGTCAAATGATTTGAATTAAAAAGACAATTATGGTTCAAGTCCGACTTCATATAGAGCGTTTTTCAAAATCAGATTGTGTTTCAAACAATTTGTTGTGCGTCCTCACATCTATCAGTTTCCATTTGCAAGAAAATCCTGTTAAGTTTACCCCCTTCAAAAAGCTGCCGGTAGGAAAAAGGATGATTTTCCCCACAAAAAAAATGCCATGTGCTTGGAGGAATGGAAGTTATATGGGGGTTTCCTAAATGGTGGTACCCAACAAACATGGTGTTCCTACTAAAAATGATCATTTTGGGATGTTTTGGGGGTACCAACATTTCAGGAAACACCCATATAGTAACGACAAGTAATTAAGTTGGGTAAATTCACCACAGGACAGGGGGAAGGTATCCAAATCCAACTTTGGGGGGGATTGAAATTATGGTTGTTTCACACCAAGCGGCTACTACTTGGAGGAATGGGCTCCCATGACTTGTAAGTGGGGATCGGATCACCCACATTTATATACAAGCCATAAATTTCGGCCATCCCGATCCTTAGGGGACGAAAACCAGCACCATGGTTAGGCAAACCACGTATCCAAGTCATGGGATTATCCTCCAAGTACTCCACTTCAACTTCCAAGAATATCAAGAATGCAGGAATCCTGAGTCTTAGTTACGGCTATTTTGGAGGTGGGAAACTTCCCCTACATAAGCCATATCCTAATACAGCCTATATAGGTTGGCGGATTCCTCCATTTAAGGTACTAACGAAATGTTTGGTGAAACAACCACATCCCTCAGAAATAAAGGGTTTATATAATGTTTATATAACAAGGCTATCCCAAAAGGAAGTGAATCCTCTTCCAACCATCGGAATTTCAGATTTTTTTTGCCAGTTACTTTCAGGGAGGTTAGTTTCATCATGCATCCGTATCCCATGCCCACCTCAACCTCCCACTAAACTTAAGATTTAAGTGCCCCAACAGCTTGCCACGATGCATGCCACCACGATGGTTCCACTGCTGTATCTCCTTTTACGGACCTATGGGTTTTTTGTTGGGAGGTTGGTTTTTTTTTGGCGATGGCAACAACCGTAGGACGTAACGCTTCTGTATTGCCTTCCAACAAAAAAAATCCGCCTGCCTTGTATGATAGTTTTCAGGGTGTAAAATGGTTAACATTTTCATAGCGCGTTTGATTGCAGAAACAAATATCAATGAAATGTATTATGATCTATCGATATACAAACAGTGTGGTGTTTTTGGCCCCTCCAAAAAAAGTCATCTACACAATCAGCATACGTGGGCCACCAAAAAGAATACGGCAGCTAGCATCACCACTGAGCAGT
Organism: Breviolum minutum Mf 1.05b.01; assembly: GCA_000507305.1. Classification (NCBI taxonomy): domain Eukaryota; class Dinophyceae; order Suessiales; family Symbiodiniaceae; genus Breviolum; species Breviolum minutum. Next base: position 2,338 of record DF242928.1, on the reverse strand, counting down.
AAAGAAAACCAACATGATCAAGCTGGAAATCGTAGGATTTTTGTTCCATCTTTTGAAGCATATATAGAGAGAGAGTCTATGTTGTATAAATTGTTTCCATCAAAACTTTGGGAGCCCCAAATACATCCGTTTTCCATCGTTTTCCCACCATTTTGGTGACCTTTCCTCCATATCAAACATCATCCCTTGAATTTTCCCAGGAACTTTGGTATGTCACAAGGTGGGCCCCGTCACTGTAGTTATAAATGGAGTTATGGGAGTTGCTCGGATAATTTCACCCCCTATTTTCTGGGAGTTACGGGCCGGGCCCCTACTTATAGCTTTCTTGACGGAGCCCACCTTGGAGGGGCCGAGCCCACCTGGTGTTTTTAATCATTCCCCTAGTCTTCCAGTCATACCTTGTGAGTAGGTGTTTGAACCCCTAAACATCTCCTGAGGTTCGGCCTTTAGGGGGTCCAAATACCTACTCACAAGGTATTTGGGGGATTTTGGAAGACTAGGGCTAGGGTTCGCAAAATTTGTGGCTCATCCCTGCAGACTTTTTTCTCACTTCCACGATTTCCAGTTGTCCCAAAAGTGATGTGCCTCTGTGCCCCGCGAGGTGTTCCCCGCCATTGGCAGGGCCGGAAAATTTGCACAGGAAGCAAAGCTGCAAAAGTCTAAGTAGCTTTGTTGGATGCTGTTTTTTTGGGTCAATTCCGCAAAAAAGAAAGGCAACTAGATACAGTGCCACTGAAATATTCAATCTTAGCTTTTTTTTACATTGTCTTCACACAGTTGTTTGGTGCATTTTCAGGTTCCTTCAGATATGCGTGAAATTCAAGAGAGACTGGGTAGGTTCTAAGGCGGACTGATTTAGATGTGCTTGTCGTCGCTTGTCTTTTCCCACTGGGTGTGTCATATCAGAAGCTGTAGCCAAATGTGTCAAACCTAATGTGAGCACAAAACGGATTTTTCAGCATGCTTCTGATGCTTGATGGAATTCCGGGTAATGATTCTGGTTTATCAAGAGTTTCCCGAAAGCATTACCTTTCGGGTAGGTTCCCATCTGTCCCCTTGATAGTCCGATCCATGCCTGGTGGAGAGTTCAAAGCAGTTCCAATTTTTGTATATTTTTGCGACAATCCAAGACACCGCTTGGTTCATAAGTAGAAGCCTTTTGGTTGTATAATAAGTTTATAAAGTCAATAAGCTATATAATTCCTGTTTTTTGGGGTTGAAAAGATTTCATACATATTCATATTCCTAAGCTATTTTGAACTAATCCTCATATCATTCCATCATCTCCTTCATTTAATCCACCAAGCATTTTCAGCGGGCTTCTCTACTTGGATGTCCCGTTGGAAGCTAGTAACTGCTTAGTTTCAATGGGTTATTTCACCTATATCCTAGGAATCCAGTTGTATTCTCAGATGATGATTAGGGTGTCCAATCATCTCCTCAGCATAGTATTTAGGTTCCATTACCATTCTCAGGAGGTGATTGGATCCCTAGGGATACTTATAAATAGTGTAAATTTGGGGCCCACTGATCCTTTAACCTTTAAATCCTAACATCCTTCCGTCCAACGGGAAATCCAAGGGATAGCCGGAAAGCACGCACCTCCTTCGGTCCACCTTTTTTCCGTTGAACCCGCAGTTCTCTGTGGAGCTTCGGATTCGCTGCTCTCGGACGCGACCTTTGCGGCTTCATCCTGGCAGCCCACAACAACGCCCGGATAGATGGAAGGCACGGAAACCAGGGCCATCCTAAAACCACAGCAACTAGGCTGCCTTTAAAAAAATAGGGCGTTCCTTGGCACGGCAAACTCCAGGTATGTACCAAACTTGACTTATGATACATCTAGGTCCGTCCCATATTTCATATATACATGGAGCCTTGGGGAATGGAACATCACCAAAATCTGTCATAGGAGATGCATCATCAAATACATATATTTTGAATGTTCTTAGAACCTCTGCACGATGGGCTACCCAAACTGGGGCCTAAATATTGTTTTAAATAACAAACATTGTTTCAAACATTGTTTCAACAATTGTTTTTATTAAAAAGAATATTTGAAATATTGTTTGAAATTGTTTCAAATATTTTTTTTCAAAAAAATATTTCCTAATATTGTTTGTTTTTAAAAAAGATTTCGGGATTTTAAATAACCGCTTTGCGGTCAAATCAAAAGGCACCTATACGCACTAAATTTGATATCAACAAGAAATATGGAAAAGAAAAAACCAGAAACATATCTTCATGCAAGGGTGCACATCTTCTGAAAATGCTTTTTGTATAATGATACAGTGTGCGACTTGTGGCCTACCGTGCTGTAATCATGAGGTTCCTACTT
>DF242927.1:20194-46980 GCA_000507305.1 Breviolum minutum Mf 1.05b.01 | reverse complement strand
GCTTGAAAGGAAGCATAGCTTGGCCGAAGATGAAAGTCTTACATCCCAACACCCTTTAGCTGAAGCATTTCTTGCTGAAAACATGTATAGGTTCATCCCTCTGAGGCAACTTCAGTGCGTGTACATCAACCGCGTAAATTAATTTGGTGAGTGAACATGTTGGTATGTCACTTTTACTTTGACAGATACAAGACTTTCTTTCTTCTTGTTGTTGTTGTTGTCGCTGCAGAATTTTGTGATATGTTGGTTGACTGTTGGTTCTCTTGGTGTAGTTTGGTTTGATATGGTTTGACTGCATTTGCAAGGATTCGGTATCTATGTCTATGTCCAACATGTAGACTAAAGATCACAGCTTGAAAGGAAGCATAGCTTGGCCGAAGATGAAAGTCTTACATCCCAACACCCTTTCGCTGAAGCATTTCTTGCTGAAAGCATGTATAGGTTCATCCCTCTGAGGCAACTTCAGCATGTATGTCAAACGCGTAAACTGATTTGGTGAATTTGCATGCAGGCATTTTACCTTTACTCTGACAGATACAAGACTATCTTCCTTTTGCTGTTGTTGTTGTTGTTGTTGCCGAATCTTGTGAGATGTGGTTGTTTGTCGCTTCCTTTGCTCAGTATTGTTTGCTATGGTTTGACTGCGTTTGCAAGGATTCGGTATCTATGTCCAGGATTTAAATTGAGACTAAAGATCACGGCTTGAAAGGAAGAATAGCTTGGCCGAAGATGAAAGTCTTACATCCCAACACCCTTTATCTGAAGCATTTCTCGCTGAAAGCATGTATAGGTTCATCCCTCTGAGGCAACTTCAGCGTGTGTCTATCAACAGGTAGTTGTTTTGAGTGAGCATGTTGGTGTGTCGCTTCACTCTTCTTCTTCTTTTTTTCTTCTTCTTCTTCTTCTTCTTCTTCTTGAAACATGCTGGTCCCTCGTTGCTATAGTTGTGTTTTTTGTTTGCGATATTCATTTGGTCACATTGTTTATGTGTTGTGTTCCCGGGTGCATTGATGCGTGCGGAAATATCTTGTTTATTGTGGTTCATCTTTGTGTGCAGTATTTCCGAACAATACATGATCATCTCAAATAATGTCATCTCAAATTTCACCATCATTTGTATAGGAAATACCATACTTATAAAGACAAAATCCATGTGAATATACTCTTATTACTTTTTAAATTTTCGTTTTTTATTGCAACCAACAAAAATAATCCAAGATTTCAAATTTATCGTTTTTTTCCTCACATTTATTAAACACAAAAAAGCAAGAAACGTGTCAAGGTCAATGTGGCTCCTGCTGGGCATTCTCAGCCACCGAAGCTGTTGAATCTCAACTCATCATGGCATCGGGTGGAAGGCGAGGAAACGAGAAGATCCAAGAGTGAACCCCCAATTTTGGTAGTGAGAAGTAAGGAAATCCCTACCCAAAATGGCCTGATCATTCAGGTGTGAGGTTTTTTTTTTGGATAAATTGCCCAGATTGATGTATATCATATATGGTCATTGGAAATTGATGATAAAACAGGTGTGATGGGTGACAGGTGACACAGCTTGTGTTTGTATATATTTATATATACATATGATTATGTACATTTGTACATGTATGTATATATATATATATTATTACATGATTTCATCTGTTTCTTTATAGACTGCAGAATAAACCTATATACTTTTAATAGATGATTTTTGACGGTCAACTTTTTCAATGTAGAGAAAGTTAAACAACACCTGTTTCCAGTGGATCCTATAGGATAATGATCCTAACCTGACCCTGTTGGATGTTTCTCCGTCAGATGCAAAAAAGGTCACAACATCTGGCTATGAAACGAGGAGTGATCACGGATAAAAATCATTGAATCAACATTGGTTGATTTAAAAGATGATATTTTGGATTTATATACTCCCCCGAAAACTCACATATCCTATGCAAAATGATGGTTGGACGACTATTTTCCTTATGAAATGGTTCCTTTTCAGGTGACATGTTAAATTTCAGGGTGGGTCCCAGTGTCAGTGGCAGCCACAAAGGTTTTTTCGTTTAGGTTGGTCTTCCCGATTCTTAAAAATGGTTCATATCATCCTGGTGGTGACTGGAATCTTGGGTGTAGATCCAAATGATCCAATTTTGAGCCGTTTAGAATGGTCCGCACGAATCAACTTATAGAATGTTGCGTGGGTTTTTGAACAATGCTTCTATATTGAAATAGCCACATTAGCCTCCCTTTTTTCAACAAAATGCATTTGAGACGGTATGAACATGTATAGCCCTAACAACCATGACATGGAGGCTATTTTGCCATGTGATATTTTTTTCGTTTATTTTTGGTTGCTCCGAAAATGGATACTGTAGTTTCCAGCAAGATAAACATGTGGATCACTCCGTGGCTGCTTGTTTACATCCATCGAAATTTCCCCTCCTTTGTTCCAAACCTTGTTACATTACCAAAAAAAGGTCCGAGAAAAACATCATGCCCGCCCCAAAACTTTTAGGTAGTGGGAAACCAAAATCATCCCCAGAATCATTCAAAAAATCAGATATTCGGGGAAGTGACTTCAAAAAAAGCAGCACCTGTTTTTTCCTTCAACTCATTTGGATGATTTTGTATCACTTCGAATTCAATCATCACTGAACAACCATCATCCTCATTTATGGCTGGTCAACCTACACCGACTAGCGTACCCCCAGAAATACGGCCTTTTTAAGCCCTTATTATATAATCAATTATATAATCAATGGTTTCCCTCAATACGGCCTTATTAAACGAGCCACGACTCATTCAGACAGGTCTGACATTGAATTGTCACCTCAACAAATCACCTCTTGTTCTCCTAGCACTGGAACTTACGGCTGCCAAGGCGCCCCGAAATTTTTCCCGACAATGTTTGTAGAATGGAGGTGTTCGTTTTAGAGGGAACCCACTAAGAACCATACCAGGTATATAAAGATCTTGTTTTGGAGATTTGAGTATGATTAGCATCGCTCTTTGTATTTGTGGAGATGTTTGGTACCTAAGATTGATTTTATTGGTTCCCCCGAAGAAATCAGATCATTGTTTTTGTTGTTGTTGTTGTTGTTGTTGTTGTTGTTGTTGTTGTTGTTGTTGTTGTTGTTGTTGTTGTTGTTGTTGTTGTTGTTGTTGTTGTTGTTTTAAAACGCAATGCCGAGCAGCATTAGAATGACATGTTTGGGTTTCTTTTGGAGGGATGAATCTGGAAAACCACCTTAGTAAAGGAACAAGGGTGAACCGGTGATCATGCAAAAAATCCATGCTGGAACCTTGGGGACACCATGTCATAAGACACCATGCCTAGTGGCTGGGTTTTGGATATTAGACGCCAAAATTGGAAATGATGTTTCAGGGTATCCCCCCACGACCTAGTGATCCAATTGACTACAAGTTCCTTGTTGTTCCAGGCCTTTGAGCCATTTTGGCCAAATTTCCATCGGGAAACCCAGGTTGGTAGGTTTGATGTTTGAAATACCCTCCGAGTGAATTGACCCCTGAAAACTATTGAAAACTGAAATATCACGTAAAAATTGATGGTTGGAAGAGGAAGTTTCCTTCCATATGTGTCCCCTGTTTTGGGGGACATGCAAATTTCGTGGGGGATATCCCCGATCCCAGCCCGCACTTTTGAGGTTAGATGTTTTTTTTCTGTTTTTCCCTTTTGGTGGGATGTGGACTCCTTCCATGAAGGGTATGGTTTAAAAGAGTTTTCTTTGAATTGCATATGTTCTTTTTACATGGGCGTAAAACATGCAACCCATACGATTTAAAACTCATGATTCCCGACTGGATGGGTATGAAATGAGATGGCTGACCTGTCATCTCCGACCCTCTCTTGCCAAAGGTTGAAACTCCCACTGTTTGATGATGGGATGATGATGGGTGAATTTCATTTAACAATCAGTCAAGAGTCAAGAGGGAAAAAATACGGGGTGCCGGATTTCGCCCGAAGTAAGGTGAGAATTTGAATCCATCAAACAATTGCACTATCCCAAAAGGAAAGGATCGTCTTCCAAGCATCATTTTTCAGGGGGGAGCTGTTAAACCTCCGTTGGGTATTCTTTTAGATTCCATCATATTTGACATGACATAACCAGACACTCAAGCCGACACTCAAGGTAATGTTTATTTTATGTCATTTGGTGAATTTTTGTGGGATCCATGTCGGTGAATATACCAAATATTGAGTGTTTGGGTATGTCAGAATATGGTAGGAAATACTTCGTAAACCCTCCACACGAATGTTTTTGTTCATTACATTTCTGTTCTACCTCGGACATTTGGGCATAGAATGTGACACTAAAGAGCACGAGTCGAGGTTTTGTTCGGCATTTTTGAGGGGAGATCCTCATGAAACATGGTCCATTGAATCAATTTTTTGAGGTATGAATGAATAAATTAGTATATACTCCTTGAAGAGAGACTAGTCACCAGTCCGAGATGCTCCAAATCTATGCAATATTTACATGTCTAACCACAAATGAGCAAATATTCCATAAATCCGACAGGAATTTTGGGGAATGAGGATCTAATTGCTTCAATAGCAACATCAACATCTACATAAGTAGGGTAGTACAACTTCATGGGTTACAACCCCAGTTACCCATTTATTTGCGGCCATTTATAGGAGCCTACGATAGATCCATTTATTAATCATCGGATGACGCCTGCCTTTTTGGGAAGGCTGCAATGGAGGTTTCACAGAGGGCGCTTATGAATACCTTAAGACCGCACCTGGCCTGGCGAATAGTTGCTGGGCGAATCCTTGCTGCTTAGAAAACCTGGAGAAAACGGATGGATGCCTGGGGACCGGACTAGGTACGTGTGTACCATTTACCTACAGATAACCCATATGTTGCTGGTGACCCATATGTTGCTGGTAACCCATAGGTTTTTAATTTATTGCACGGGGGTATATTTACCTACCATGACTATATACATAGTTGATTCTTATCGGATCAATTGTGAATTGTGCAGTCTCCTCACCTTGATGTGACTCCAGGTTGCCTACTTGGCATTTCACTTCCGCTTGATGCTTTTCGCCTCAAGCCTGAGGTGGGTAGAGGTTGTGGATCCTTAGCGTTGGACGCTATGACGGCTTGACTGTGGTCTCTTGGGAAAAGGCTGAGCTGCGGCTATCTGGTGGGACCGGATCTGGTGTTGGTAGGACCAGCTTCACTTTGTTCTGGATTTTATCATCTAGTGGCTTCTGTCGGTTGAGGGTCAATCGACTTTCACATTGGTAGCGGAGCAATTGGTGCTCCAGCACTTTTGGTGCAACTTCCCAATTTTCTGGTGTGCTGCAAGAGCGGTGAATCTGGGGGCCATTGACGGTGTATCTGAATTTTTGTCAGTGACATTTGTGTGCCCTTTTACTCTGCAACTACATCAATGATTTTGAGACCTGACAACGGTCAACATGGATATGTCTCAGCCAGCTGAGTCGCAAGCGGGGTCAAGTCTTGCTCCTCAGTTGCCTTGGGCCAGTATCCCGAAGTTCACTCCTGGAGTGACTAATGTCCAGGAGTATGCGCAGAAGATGAAGTTTTTGGCGGCGATGTGGCCTTCGGAATCCTTGCCATTGTTGGCGCCCAGGGCGGCGTTAATGGTGGAGGGAACGGCTTTTCGTAAAATTGCTCGTTTAGATCCTGCCAAGTTGAAGACCACAACCACTGCCGGAGTCACATTGCTTGTGGAGACGATTGGTGGATCTTGGGGTTCAACGGAGATTGAAGAGCGCTACGAGTACTTTGAGAAAGCCTTGTATGGCACAGTGCAACGGCCAGATGAGTCCCACGAGAGTTTTCTTGCCAGGATGGAAAACAATTTTGTGGAACTCATCTCCAGGAACACCACTTTGGAGGAGGTGCAGGCCTACGTTCTTTTGCGGCAGAGCACTTTGCTTGCCGATGACAAAAAACGGATCCTGTTGGAACACCAAGGAGATTTGAAGTACAAGCCGGTTGTCAAATCTTTTAGACTTCTGGGTAGCAAATTCTTCAACGAGTTCCAATCTGGAAAGGCGGCATCTAAGACCAAGGTGTACGACGTCAACTTCACGGAAGAGAATGATCCCATCTCAGCTATGTCGAATGTGAGTGAACCTGCATCAGCCTTTCAAGCAAGTGTGGACGATGCAGATGGCGAGATTGATGGCGAGTACTTAGAGGCTTTGGTGGCCAGTGAAGATCCTGATGCTATGGTGGTGGCTGGCTTCGAGTCCGAGCTCGAGGAGTTCATGCAGGATGTCCCTGGCATGTGTGAAGCGATGACCACCTATAGCCAGAGCCAAACTCCTTGAGAAGAAGAAGGGTCGTGGCTTTTGGCCTGTCAAAGGAGGTGGCAAATCGATGGTAAGAGCCGTGGCCGTGGTGGAAAAGGAAAAACAGCCCGTGATCGAGAAAATCTACTGGCGAGGATCGCCCGTTCTCACTGTCGAGTTTGTGGTCAGCTTGGCCACTGGAAGGCGGAATGCCCCAGTCGCCAGCAGTCTGAATCAAGCAAATCTGCCAGTGCCAATTTGGTCACCGTTGCTGAAGTTCCTGGACCTTCTCATCAAGCCCTTCTTACGTCCGAGGCCTTTAGTGAAGCCATTGAAGTGTTTTCCGAACCTGATGCGGAAGTGTACCTCTTTCAAGAAGGTGACGATTCGAATGTTTCTTGTTTACATAGATCCACCGTGACTTCGTTTTCCCATAGGTTTGTGGATCAGTCATGTGATGTCAGTTTTGCACCCTTTTGTGAAGATGCATTTGTAGTTCAAGAACTTTTCGAAGAATCCCATCAAATGAAACTGCGTGATCGTATTCACCAATTTCGTCTTAGAAATGCCCAGTGGTTTACCAACCAGGCTCATGTGTGTCAGGATTCTCAGGAACCTTCAGCCCAGTTTGTCCATCCCAGGTTGAAAACGCCAGTGCTGATTGATCATCCAGCCCTTCGTCTTTTTCGACAGTGGAAGGCCCCAACGGGCGAATGTTTGCCTCACGAGTGCCTGGCGGCTTCATGTGATAAGCCTTGCCACGCCATTCTTGACACCGGAGCTTCAAGATGTATCATTGGTGAAAAGATTCTTCAGCAGCTTCGGCAACACTTGCCATCCGAAATTGATTCACAGGTGAAACAGGTCCCAAGTAGTGTCACTTTTCGTTTTGGAAATAATCAATCACTCACCAGTTCATATCGGATTCAGATTCCCCTGCTTCGTCATGATAGTACCTCTCGAAAGTTGTGGCTTGCAATTGAAGTAGTTCCTGGTAGTATCTTTTCAGCAAGAAAGCCTTCAAGCAGTTAGGTGGAATTTTGGATACCACAAAGGATCAGTTGCAAAGACTGAATCGAGTTTTTTCATTGGAACATAGCAAGACCGATCTTTACTTGCTGGATATCAATGATATCACCAAATTGTGTTCACCCGATAATCCATCGTCGGAAGTTTTTCAAGCAGTTCATGTTGGGAATGTCAAGTCATCTTGGGGTTTCAAGGATGTATTTGAAGGGAAAGAACATGTTAGTGATGCTGCTTTGAAGAACCCAAAATCAAAACCATTTCACTTTCCCAAAGTTGATCCTCAGAACGCATTCCATGTCCGAAAGTTTGTGTCAAGCCGTGGTAAGCCCTTAAGTGATTCGTGCCATCCCGATCGATCAATCGGCAATGCCTCAAAGTCAAATGTTGACCAGTTTGAAGAACGTGTCCGAGTCCATGATCGGACTATTGACTCTGTTGCTTCAAGTTTTGGTTCACCAACTGGAGAATCAGCCTTTGACCGAAGACAACGACGAGCCTCCGAATGCCGAAGTGACACAGACCATGAACACGATGCTTCAAGAGTTACAGAACCAGAGGCAAGTTCTTCAAGGTCTGGTGGCCAATCAGATGAGGCCGGTGGAACGTCAAATCGTGCAATCAACGGCGGCCTCAAGCCAACCTGCCCCAGCTCCGAGCCGAACTCGGTCAACACCGACACCTGTCCAACAACCTGTGTTGAACAACACGTTGGTCAATCGTCCTCTCCAAGATCTTCATTTACCAGCTTCGGCGGTTCCAGGAAGTCCAGCTCAATCGACTTGGATTCTGGCCGAAGAGGAGGAAGAGTACGAGCCCGAAGTTGCTCGAACCCGATTCCGTTCTGGCAACACCCGGACAATGACTCAACCTTTGACATCTCAGGTGAGCGTGGCCGAATGGGGAATGTCGCAGATCACATGGGGCAAGAAGCGCCAAGGCAAGTCCTATCAAGAAGTCTTCCGCAACGACATCGGCTACTACCACTGGTCTCTGGCAAGATTCCAAAGTTTGCCGGCCAATCAGCAGGATTTTGTGCGCTACTGTCAAGTTCGCCTGGAGATCGAGAACCCCAATTGAGTGGTCTGGCAAGCTTGTGTTCTTCATCCTTCCGAGATGTGATTGATTCATCATTTCATCAAGAAGTCCAACTTACTCGTGAGCAGTTGTCTTCCCAGAATCAGCCATCGATTTCAAATGATGAACTTTCTCACTCATATGATGCAGCGGAAGGTTTGATTGAACAAGTTTTTCATACTGCCAAGTTGAGCCGCCCCCGGAGTCAAATCAAACTCCTAGAAGTGTATGCTGGATCTCATAGCCCATTGGTGGAAGCTGTTCGGTCTTTAGGTTTCAAAGCCATGAGGTTTTCCAAAGAAGATGGTGATTTGTCCACGGTTGCCGGTCGTAAGAAGTTATGGGAACTCATTGATTGTTTTCAGCCTGAACATCTCTGGGTTGCTCCCGAATGTCGGCCGTGGGGTGGTTGGTCTAGATTGAATCAATTCAAAAGTGTGAAGCTGTTTGATCAAATCACAAAGGACCAACATGAACAGCTTCAGCATGTGAAGCTATGTGCCAGCCTTGGCAAATATCAGCAGGCTCGTTGCAGACATTTTCATCTTGAACAACCCTTGGGATCGCATATGCCTTAACTTCCTGAATTTCAAAGCATTCGTGAATTTACCCTAGCTGTTCATGTCGACATGTGTGCTTTTGGTTTGAAGATACCAGGAACCCAACGATTTCTTAAGAAAGGTAGTCAAACCCACTCTTCCGATCCATCTCTTCGCTCTGCTTTGTTTGGTTCGCGATGTCCCAAGAATCATGAACATCAGACCATTGAGGGAAGCGTGACCTTTCAAGGTCAACGAATTCCATTGACGCGATTCTGTGCTTCGTATTGCAAAGGTCTTGCATTTCGAGTAGCCAAGACCATTTGTCGAAGGTTGAATGTAGCTTCTGTCAATGAACATGAAGAAGCACCACCCGCTAAGAGAGTTCGTTTTTCCAATCAATCAGATGGTCCGGCCACTGGATCGCATGATCAACCTGATTCATCGATGCCAGAATTTCCGGAAGCCAAGGATCCGAATCCAGTTTCAGGTGTTTCCCGACTTGAGTCTGCAGTGACTGCAGTGCATGCTCCAGAGCCTTCACCATCTCTCGAGGGATGGAAAGAAGCCTTTAGGTTGGCCGATCAAGCTGCACCTCGAGTAGGTAACGTGAAGATTCCTGAAGATTCTACCCTGATAGGCATTATCCAATCATTGGTCCCAGCCATTCAGATCACTGAGGTGTTTGTTTGCCGTGGAACCGAAAGATATCAAATACCCATTGGACTTCAAGACCCTGCCAAATCACCTTTTCGACAAACAGTTTGTTTGCATCGGAACCACAATACCATTCATGACTTAGGCACCGAGAATTGGTTTAACCTGAAGAGATTGCAAAGGATTCTTAATAGCCTTCCCAGCAAACTGTGCATCACCAGCTTTGGTCATTCAGTCGTTCAAGATAAAACCTCGCTCGAGCAAATGCAGCCTGCTGTGAAAGTACCTTCTGTGGAGACGGGTCCTGTGGATCCATTGATTCCGTCGGATGGGGCTCCTTTGCGTATGAGTGGCAGCTCCGATGTTTGTGAAGGTTGGGGACCTCCTCCTATCCCTTTGCATGGACCCAATTTTCGACAACTTTCTAATCTTGAGAAATCTGATTTGGTTAAGCTGCATAAGAACCTTGGACATCCTGATGCCAAAGTTTTGTCAGAGCATCTGTTGGCCCAGAAAGCTCCACAACACATTGTTGAAGCTGCCAAAGATTTTGTGTGTGATACCTGTGTTGAATCAACAGGTCGTAGACATTAGAGACCCGCCAAGTTACATACACCTCGTGACTTTAATGATTGTGTTGGCATTGACGGTTTCTTTTGGAAAGGTCACCTTGGATTCCAGGCTCATGTTCTCCATTGTATCGATGAAGCTTCTTTGTTCCATTTAGGCAAGCGTATACCCACTCGGAATCCTGATCAAATCATCCATTCATGGAATGACTTCTGGACTTTATGGGCTGGGCCTCCCAAGAATTTGTATGCCGATCCCGCTGGCGAGTTTCGTTCTCAGACGTTTAAAGATTTTCTTCAATCTAGGAATATCCAATTTGATCTGACCACTGAAGCTTGGCAACGCGGCCGTGTTGAACGTCACGGTGGCATCATAAAGGAGATGCTTAATAGGTATGATCAAGAACGTCCAATCCAAAGTCTTGAGGAATTTGACCAGGTTTTGATAGCATGTTTTCAAGCGAAGAATGCTTTGACACGCCATCATGGATACTCCCCTGAGCAAATTGTTCTTGGTAAATCCACCTCCTTACCTGCTTCGCTAAGTTCTGATGAGAATGTAAGTGCCCATAGCCTAGCTGATGGAGATACACCTGAGAGCGAACAATTTCGTCGCCACTTGGATATTCGATCCCAAGCCCGAATACCTTTCTTCTAGTGGATAATAACCAAGCAATTCGTCGAGCTCTTTTGAGAAGATCTTGTCCAGCTAGGGGTCCCTATGAAATTGGTCATTTCGTCATGTACTGGGTTCGAAATCCCAAAGTGAGTCGTTTGGGTGGAGGTAGATGGCATGGTCCAGCGAAAGTGGTTTGTATTGAAAGTCCCTCAGCATTGTGGATTTCTCATGTTGATAGGCTTTTCAAAGTTGCCCCTGAAAGTTTGAGACCTGCATCATTAAGAGAATGGAATCATTTGACCTTGGTCCAACAGCCTTCACCTGATTTGCATGATGCAATGCGTCCGGCCGAAAGAAATGCGATTGGTCAGCCACCTCCGGACCGTGTGAATCCTGAAGACCCTGAAGCATCTTTTGATTCTCCTGGTTATTCACCACCATCACCTATGATAACACCTCAATCCACAATGCAACCAGAGATTGAAGCTACTCCAGCTGTGGATGTTCCTGTACCTGATGACACACCGATTAATACGCCATCCATGGAACCCAGCGGTGCTCCCATTCCAACTGAGGAAACTGAGATGCCACCGTTAGAGAGTCTTGAGGATGATGCATTGTTCACCCAGAGTTCCATTCTGAGTTGTTTTCATGTTCAGCATTCTGATGAATCAAGTGATCCTCTTTTGGAAGTGTCCACTTTAGAACCTGGTTTAGAAGAACCTACGATCCTTCTAGCAGAAGATGAACTTCCTTTTGTTTCAGATCCACTGTCTTGTCATGAAGAACAGTGTTTTATGTTGGAAGTTCCCATGTCTGAACATGATGTCCAGAGTTGGTGGTCTTCCGAAAAGCCGGAAGCGTTTGCACAAGTTGCCAGTGCAAGCAAGCGTGCCCGAGCAGAAGCTCAGCTTAAGAACCTGACGCTTGAAGACCGAACCCTTTTTGAAAAGGCTAAGGATGCTGAACTTAACTGCTGGATTCAAACTCGTGCTCTTCGCCCCATTTTGCGAAAGCATTTGAATCCAAACCAGATTCTGAAGAGTCGTTGGGTGTTAACATGGAAAGCCATTGATGACCCTGCGCCAGATCAACCCAGTCGTAAGGCCAAGGCCAGACTAGTAGTGTTAGGATTCCAAGATCCTCAACTCACTGAAGTGGCCCGTGATTCCCCCACGTTAACACGCGAAGGCAGACATACCATTTTACAATCCATTGCACCACATAAGTGGGTCCTTTCGTCATTTGATATCAAGACTGCTTTCCTTCGAGGCAAGGCTGATTCTAAGAACCCATTGGCTATGGAACCTCCCATTGAACTTCGCAAGAAACTTCAATTGAATAGTGATCAAGTATGTTCTTTGGTAGGAAACGCTTATGGCCGAGTTGATGCTCCTCTCTTGTTTTATCAGGAATTGTCCCGACAGTTGTTTAAACTTGGATTCAAGCTTCATCCTCTGGAACCTTGCATTTTCATGTTGGAGTCCTTTGATAAGGGGAACCGAATCCTTCACGGGGTGATTGGGGTTCATGTGGATGATGATATCTGTGGGGGCGATGAAGTCTTTCATCAGCAACTTGAATCCCTGAAGAAGTCCCTTCCTTTTGGTGCCTTTAAGCAGAGACGTTTTGTGTTTACCGGCGTCCAATTAGAACAGCATCCTGACTTCAGCGTATCCTGCTCTCAGGCTGAGTATGTCCACAACATTCCTGCCATTGACATTGGCAAGAGTCGTCGAAACCAGCCTGAGGCCTCAATCACTAAACTGCGTGGTTTGATTGGAAGCCTGCAATATGCTGTAACTCACACCAGGCCAGACATGGCCGCAAAACTTGGTGAAATACAGACCCAGGTTGGTAGAGCCACAGTTGCCATTTTAATGCTGGCAAATAAAGTCCTTCGTGAAGCTCAATCAGAGAGCGCTGTAAAGGTCTGTTTCCGGCACATTCCTGTGTCCGAAGTGACTCATGTTAGTTTTGGAGATGCATCCTTTGCTAGCCCAAAGCAGTTGGATTCTTTTCAAGGAACTCTCATTTGTGCAACTGATTCATGTTTAGATCGAAATGAACAGGCACCCATCAGCCCTCTGACTTGGTCTTCGAAGAAGATTGCTCGCGTGGTTCGTTCGACGCTGTCAGCCGAGGCATTTTCGATGTCCCGAAGTGTGGATAAACTTGGGTGGCTCCGTTTGCTGTGGGGATCTTTGAATATTCATGAGTTCAACTGGCGTGAACCCCCTAGAGGATTTCATCAATTGCCTAAAGCAACCATTGTAACAGACTGTAAAAGTCTTTTCGATTTGGTGACTCGTACAGCCATGCCTTCTTGTGAGGAATACAGAACCACCCGTGAGGTTCTACTCATTAGAGAAAGATGTCAAGAGCATTGCCGTTTTCGATGGATCCCTACGAATCTGCAACTAGCTGATCCGTTGACTAAACCGATGGATTCCTCGTTGCTCCGTGTGGCATTAGCATCTGGAGTCTTTCAGCTGTTTGATGAGGATTCTTCACTTCAAAGTAATGCCCACCGAAAGGCAGCTTTGTCTTGGCTGAGAGCCAAAGGAATGTCACATCAATAGTAGATTGTTGGGAGTGTGAACTGTGCGGTCTCCTCACCTTGATGTGACTCCAGGTTGCCTACTTGGCATTTCACTTCCGCTTGATGCTTTTGGCCTCAAGCCTGAGGTGGGTAGAGGTTGTGGATCCTTAGCGTTGGACGCTATGACGGCTTGACTGTGGTCTCTTGGGAAAAGACTGAGCTGCGGCTATCTGGTGGGACCGGATCTGGTGTTGGTAGGGCCAACTTCACTTTGTTCTGGATTTTATCATCTAGTGGCTTCTGTCGGTTGAGGGTAATCGACTTTCACATCAATGTGGATAAATAAACCGTTTGTCCCATGGATTCTGTGGGTGATTTGTATGAATGATAATTGAAATGACGGCAAATAAAGAAACGATAATCATCATCATCATCATCATCATCATCATCATCAGCAGCAGCAGCAGCAGCATCACCTTCATCATCACATCAACATCATCATCATCATCATCATCATCATCATCATCATTTTCATCATCATCATCATCATCATCCATCATTCATCAATCCTTCATTCATCATTCATCAATCCATCATTCATCATTCGTCATGTATCATTCACCATTCATTATCACCATCATCATTATCATCATCATCAAAACCATGATGATAATCAGCATCATCATTATTATCATAATTATGTTCGTCACATTGCGATTCATATTGTTTCCCTTCCAAAATGTTCTCCGGTCGTCTTGGGTGGCCCCAAATCCGAGAACTTCAGCCATGATGCCACCCAAAAGCCATTTAAAGGGTTTACACAAAAAAGTTTCTAAAACAGATATGGATCAATTTATACTGCGTTTTGATCCCTTGAATCTCAGAATGCTGATTGATTGGAACCCTTACGACTTGGGTCATGTCAACAAAAATGCATCCTCATGGACTCATAGTTCACAAAATGTCAAAATATGTTGTAATCATCACTTCCCAGAAAGTTGTTGGTTGTTGGTTGTTATTTGTTGTTTCTTTGTCCCTCGCTTTTTCCATGAGCACAAGTATGCCAAGTATACCAATGGCAAACCCTCCTTGCGGCGAGGTTTCTACATCCCGTATGAACAGAGCCTGACAGAGACCACTGAGACCGCTTCTTGCCCCAAGACCAAGGCGCCACAACAAACGGGACGCCGTCATGGTGGCGTTGCGGTGTTTCGACAACAGGAATGTGTTTTTTTGGCGATGATTTCTTGGTGATTCTTTTTGTTTGAAGAATATGTTGTTAACCTTTACTCTATGCCAAGTCAAAGATCAAAATGGTGATGTTTTTTGCTGGGGTTTGGTTTTTGTAAGACACTATTCTGATTTATTATGCTTTTGGTTCAAAGATTTGGAATTCCAGAAGCATTGGGATTACACAGGCCAACGAAAAAAACATACTTTCTGATGAAGAAATCGTTTAAGAAACTTACGTTAAACAATGGTGAAACTGTCAAAAGCTTCTGACAATCCCATGATGGATCTAATGAGACTGGTATGTCTACCCTACATGACTACGTAGTTGATTCGTATGGGATCAATGCCGGTAAATATACACGTTCGTCCCATGCGAATCTGTCATGGAAATGTCAGATTCGTCTCCAAGTTTCAGGCAGTGAATTGGTCTTTGGCTTTTCGGCTTCCAAGCACAATACATCATGGCAGTTTTCACCCCGACCATTTTCTATGGAAAAAAAACACGGAAGATGTTGGATTTTCCCATGTATCGGAGCTTCCGGGTAATTTGGCCTTTGAACTGTTGAAGGTGGAAGCGATGACCGGTCCATATGAACAACTCTCTGGAGGCTATGCACAGGTCACAGGCGCATCACCTGGAAAATTCACGTTGGACCTCGGAAAACAAGGGGTTCGAATGGATAAACGGGACGTTGGCTGAGAGAAAGATTTGATTTGTCCTAGCTGAAGTGTTTTTTTTCCCAAGTTTCTGTGAAAGAATGTGAGACTAGTGCCAACATCACGCTAAAATCATGGTGTGTTTGTCCTTGTTGACCACTCCTGTTGACTTTTGGACAGGCTACAGCTATGCAATTCCACCTTGCACTGAAGGTGACTGTGAGCACCAGGACGTTTAACAAAGTGCTCCAGGGTGGGGTGGGGTCAAAACCCCCAAAAGACCTGGTGGTTTCGTGTTGATGACTCTACCTTCCTTCACGTGGGAGGTATCAAAACCCTGTAAGATAACATGTCATTTATGACAATATGATGAACTCAGCTAGGCTGATCGTGATCAGTTTGGTCCTGATTGGACTTCCAACCGTATGATTTGTCCAGAAAAAAGGGCGGGTTGAATTTCATAACTTTCCTCGAATCACCGTGTTTTTAAAACGGATTTTGTTCCGTTCTTTGGTGGCCTGGTGTTGCATTTAGAATCTGAATGACAATCCCTCACCAATTCCAGACGCTGGACCAAACCAATGACTTATTGCATCAACCATCATGATTCCTCACAGATACAACTTTGCCAGTAGAGGGTGGTTAGCGGTGGAATACGACTAAGCTCTGTTAAGACTGATGAACCTGGAACATGGCCTTATCAAAGGACCCCACTGAACTTGCTGGGTGATTGGCAAAGATACCAACTTTAAGTATCAGATAAATATACATTCCTATGAAACTGACATTGAAAGCCCCACTGGGCATGTTTGATCACTGCTTGTTGGACACTTGATTGTCAGGATCTGAAAGGCTTGGCTTCTGCTTTAGAAGAATCTCCCGTGTCTATTTGCGTGACTAGAAGTCTGCAAGTTGCAGAGTCCGGATTGCTGTTGGCTTATACCATCCGAATTATTTTCCAAGGATGACGACAACATTCCAGTTTGAGGAAGTAAACTGAAATTACCGAAAAAAACAGTGGACACGTAGATAAGGCAGATAAGATAGTAGTTGATTGATGCATTCATGTTAGAATACAGGTTAATGAACACATATACATGGACGACACAAGACATAGATTATCAAGTATATAATATAGCAAAAAACATAACTAGTGTATCATATATCATATATGCCATATGCATTTGCAATAAACGCCACAATTGGATTCATCCCATCACTCCCCACATATTACCAGCTTTTTTGCGTAATTTCCCATTTTGGACCATAGGTATCTCTACCATTTTTTCCGGTCGACCCCCAGGTGAACGCCGGAGTATGGAACGACTACACCGGAGGTGTTCTGACCTCTGCGGCCTGTGGTCCTATGGGTGCTGATTATCAGGTGGGATGTTGGTGTTTTGGGTTGGAAGTTGTTACTCCCCCAGAAAACGAACATTTTGAAGCTGAAAAAAATCCATACCCCTTTGATGAAAAGGAAAATCATCCGGGCCTATTTGTCTCATTGTTGGGGTGATTTTTGGCCTAGTTTTTGGGGTTGGAAGTTTTTTAACACGGATTGGCGGGATTGGATCTATCCCATGAATGAACGGAAAACGATACAACACGCCCCACTTGGAAAAAAAGAAAATTTTCTACGAATCATCAATTCTGGGGGTTTCTGGTTGTTAGTTCTTCTTGGGTGTAAAGGAAGTTGATCTAAAATGGGTTTTATTTGTAAGTGGATGGATGGCATCCATTTGAACATGACGTATTTTTTGAGCTTCTATATGGAACTCTATAAATATACATAATTATATATACACACATGAGTTTACATTTTAACACATGTTTGCATCTTGATATTTTATCACTTCCAGCATGACACCCTAGCTGCCATGTGCTTTTGATGATAGCACCTTCACACATTTTGCTGGTCCGATGCAGGATCATTGTGTCATGGCGGTGGGGTACAACAGCACAGCACCTAAACCCTATTGGATTGTCCGAAATAGCTGGGCATCTACCTGGGGTATGCAAGGATACATCTACTTGGAGATGGTGTCTTGACTCGAAAACAGTGATCGAAATCTTTCAGCTTGTTTATCTTGGAGGTTGTTGTTTGGAGTTTTTGGTTGTTTGGAGTGTTTCTTGAGATTGTCATCCGCAAAAACAAACCAACATCTACTTGGAGATGGAGTGTTTCTTCTTTTATTGGAGCTGTGGCAAGATCGCGACAGACTTCAAGTAGGAAGACATATCCATATGTTTGGCCCCCAAAAAAATAAGAACAACTTAACTAAACCAAAAGCAATCATCATAAAAATCAACATATACTTCCCTAAGATTTTTTGTTCAATTTTTGTTGTTTTTGTTTTACCCCATTTTTTTTTCGGGCAAAAATCCCTGTATCTTTCATGGATACATTCGTTTTTCAGTGGGATCCCCTTCGACTTCAAGGACAAGAATACTTGTGGCCTCGCTGATGACGTCACCATTCCTCATGTATCTTGGGGAACTGTTTGGGAGGTTTTTGTGGTTGATTGATGGACGAAAGGTTTGGGCAAACATTGACTTGATGTGTCAAACATATCATGAGGTCAAGTCAACTGAGGGAGGATGTTGTTCATCTTAAAGTAACTGTAGTATGCTGAGGAAATTGCATGTTTGTCAGTTGATTCTTTTCAAGCAGGGTATGAAAGATCGTTTGGATTTTGGAGCATGCTTAAAACTCCTTTTAGGGGGGAAGGTTGTGGATAGAAGTCCTGGGGTTGTTGACGAACCTAGGGGGTCAGTGGTCGGTGACCCAAGGTTGTCGAAGGAATGCCATTTGGTTCAAAAATGCCATATAGTATGAAGCTCTTTTTGTTTCATCTATAACAGTAGGGTCATTGCCCTATCAATTGTGTTCAGACCAGGACTTCTATTGTTTAGGCAGGATAAAACCAAGTAGATGAGTGGCTGAACCTAGGGACCATCATGTTCGATGTAAAATCCTGTAGATTTGATCCTATTTTCAGGAGGATGAGGATTGATATTTAGCATTGTACACACATATACATAGATAGCTTTTTCTCGGTGAAGATTCGACTACAATACTTACTATAGTATTTTATATGATACTATTGATGGAAGAAATCCTGCACCACCTTCAAGATGCATAAGAGCATGTAAATAATGGGATAAACTACCAACCTCAACTGGTGCAGGATTTCTGAACCATCGAAAGTACGACTGTATATTCACACAATGGTTTTCTTCCCAACCACTCCCACCAACCGTTGACCCCTGCAATATTTCCACCTGACTATAGTATGGAGGGCTTTTTTGCAACAACAACAACAACAACAACAACAACAACAGCAACAACAACACCACCACCACCGCCAACAACAACAACAACAACAACAACAACACCACCGCCAACAACAACAACAACAACAACAACAACAACAACAACAACAACATATCGGTAAGCAGGAGTATCTGACNCCAACACCAACACCAACACCAACACCAACACCAACACCAACACCAACACCAACACCAACACCAACACCAACACCAACACCAACAACAACAACAACACCAACAACAACACCAACACCAACACCAACACCAACACCAACACCAACACCAACACCAACACACACACAACAACAACAACAACAACAACAACAACAACAACAACAACAACAACAACAACAACAACAACAACAACAACAGCCAAAACAGCCACAACAACCACACCCACTACCCCACCAGCAGCAGCGCCACCACCAGCAGCAGCAGCAGTACGGCCACCCGCGCCACGAGCACCAGTACCACCACTAACATGACCATTAGCACCCTTGTACAAAGCCAGGGCAAATTCGAGGAAAACAGCCCCCAGACCGAAAACAAAAAAATAAAAACGAAAAAACCCAAATTAATTCCGAACCCCTATAGTATTTTACGTGATATCGTTGACTTCTTATGCAACTTATTCATGCTTTGTCTTTCGTTCACCTTTTTTTTGGTCAAGGTGAAAGTGGACATGACGGAAGGTGAGCAGATTGAAGCCGCAGCCCGGCGTGCTGCCATGTCTTTCGGCCCGTGAAATTGGCAGTGAGGAGGGACGGGGGTGAAGGGACATCAAAGAAAAGGCGGGCGTGTTTGAAATATACCTAATCAGTAAAAAGGTTTCAACATCAGCATTTTTACAGACATGTTTTATTTTTGGTTGGAGGTTTTTTGAACTTCAGTTGGCGATTCTAATACTACCCTTCCATTCAATGGACGATTCAACATGTGATGTGCCCAACATGGCTCTAACTTGGATGGTGACCCAGCAATGCCGCCTGATTTTCGATTCGGATGGATTGTAGTATTTTAGTATTTGCTTATGTTTTTTGCAAGTAGAACGATGCCACATGTAGGTAGGTATTCCATGGAACATTTTGGATGAGCCGTTTTCCTGTAAGGATCCAGTCCTACTGTCAAATTGTCAATCAGTAAGGACTCACTTGGAGTAAGGAAGAAGTTCTGGATTTCAACGGCCCTTGATTTTGAGCCCAAGTAGTTGAAGAGCAACGATTTTTTACCTTCTAGCTTGGCTACCTACCGGATATCGTCACAACATCTGAGGTTCAAACGTGCCAGCACCTGGGCCACTGAGACTGCGGAAGTGCAAATTTGAGGGATATACCATTGGGTAGTTCCAGCAAGTGATCCAGGATGGTTTGCTTAAAGTGGCCGCCTCTGATTTCCTGTAACCTTTGGAAGTTATGAAGTCCGAGTTGGTTTCATCATGGCCGATTTTGTTGCCGAAATTATGAGAATAGCCAAGCAAGTGCTATTCGGACAAAAGTTTGAAGTGCCGAAGAAAAAAGGAGTCTCCGAGCACTATATTGTATAGTATTTAAGTATATGTACATCTAAGTGCATTTGTTGTATATAAACTAATATTTGTATACCATCTACTGAATATGACTAAAAAAAGGACCCGCTGTACAATCTGCGCAAGCACGCAGATTGCCATCATGCGCTTCCTTCGGCACGAGAACGTGGTGAGGCGCGATGCTTCAGAAGTTGGGTTTTTCCAAGCACCTTTTGGATGGGGTCATCAGGGGATAGTTTGATGTACCCCAATCCCTATCGCCTGTTGGTAAGTCCTGTTGGTAACCTTTAGTTGAATCTGGCACTTGTTGGTGGATATTCACATTGACCCCTCCAGGTGTTATGATGTCTTCTTGCAGGACTCAGGGGGTCACGGTGTTGGGTGTTATGCTTGGACAAGAGTTGTGCCAAAAATGCAAAGAGATGCCAGGGGCTTGGATCCTGTAAAACTCGTTGGTGGCAACATCAAACACTTTTCTATTTTCATCCCGAATCTTGGGGAAGATGATCCAATTTGACTTTTTCTATTTTCAATTGAGTTGAAACCACCAACTAGTAAATGAATCCAATCTATACAAAGTATTTTCATCCATTTTCCATTCTGAACAGGTATTCGTTGCATTGCCACATCAACCCCCCCTCCCTTTTTGTGAACCGTCCCCCAAAAGTCTACTGGATTGATGTGGTAAATTCCTCCGCACTTTTGCCCTTGCCACTGTTTCTCTGACATGGCAGAACCAATTTGTGAACGTGGTGATGGATCTTTTTGAAGGTGGTGATTTAGTAGATGGTCTCAATCTACATCGCAGGGTACGCCACCGGTACAGGGTTCTGTGGGGGAAATGCGAATGGATGGAGTTTCAGATCAAGGTTGGAAATGGCAAGTTTTGTTCATGTGTGTTGCTTGGTGTTGGAATAGATTTATTGTTAGGCAGTTTTTGTAGATTCACAGATATCGCAAAAATGTAACAGTTTGGTTGGACTTATTTACTTTAGCTTTCTGTTAATGTTGTTGGATTGTGTTTGATTCTTCATGATGATTTGCCACAGGAACCCGTATTTTCAAAACGGGGAACCCCCCCACAGTTCACGACACCTCTCCGTTGGGTCTGTCGTGGTCCAGATCCTCTCAGTCTCAAGATTGAAAAATTCACATGAAGGTTGGCCCCAGCAACAATATCCACTTTCAATTGAAATTGAAAACGCAGCTATCAGTCACACAACCGTGTTTTTTTGCTGCTATGGCTTTGGGGGATATTTGGATATCTTTCGTTTGGGTTGAAGCCATATGAGTTTTCGTCTCTGAGGCGTCTCAAGACCTGGGTTGCTTTGATAAACGTAGGGAGTTCGACGACCGTGTGGAATGGAAATTATATTTACATATGTATATGTACATATGATTGCATGATTGTATAGAGATATTGGATTGCATTATGATTATGCATCATTACAATCCATCATAAGAGTTTTGGTTGCTGGTCAAGTTATGTCTTGCCAAAGATTTATATTATTCTGTCTCAGAATCATGTAGGTTCAACATTCCCAAAAATGACGTTGCATCATCCCTAAATCTTTGGAAGAGGTACTTGGAGGATCATCCCAGGACTTGTAAGTGGTTAGGATCACCCCCATTTTAAGCCGTGAAGTTCGATCCTTAGGGGACTTACGATGTCATGGGATGATCCTCCAAGTACTCATCCCTCAACATCGCCCTGCCAGGCCAAGGGTCGGTTGAAAAACTGGCAATTGCGGCACTTGGCGAAGCAGATGGCTGCAGCAGTCACACATGTGACCGAGTGCTTGTTGAGTCCAATCTGGTTAACCCAGGTGATACTGGAGTGAGCATACGGGATTATGCTACCCTTTGTTATAAGGGTTTATTATACCCCAGTATAGAAATCCCTGTATCATGGAACGTCGTGGCTCACATGTTGATGTCACTTGAGCCCGGTGATTTTTTGTTGATAAAGGTCGCAGAGATTCGCAGTGTTAAAATACCAAGGAGTAAAGACATGACAGAAACCCAAAATACCGTGCAGCCAGGAGGCCATATTGGTGCTTTTGAAGCGATTTTTCCGTTGGAAAAAGATGAACTCCCAAACGACTTGAAACAAACTTGAAATTTGAAATGAACCATCTGGGGCATGGCCGCACTGCTGGGGATGGAACGTTTGAAATCGGTGGCATATAGCACTCCCTGAAACTAAGATAGCACCTGAAAATAGGCCATCCGTTGATTTTCAGGGGCTATGTTGATTTCAGGGAGGGGTATAACGGTTGTAACTAGGCAACGTCACACACGTTCGAAACGGATCATATTAGGGCTTGACTCAGGTTTGGCCCCCTCCCAGTAACAGTGGCAAATAAAGGTTTAGTTGGGGATTCCCTACCTACTACAAATGTAACAATCCTGGCGGTCACTGTTACTGGGAGTGGGCCATACTCAAGGTATGACATGGTATGATATGTTTGCTTGAAAAAAGCGATCTAAAAACACCCAGTGACAGTGACTGTTTGAAACCCGTGATCCAAACTTTAGATTGAAAGTCTTAGCTGTACAAGGAGAGGGTTATAGGGTGAACCAACCCTTCATATGGGAAATGGTTGGGTAAGCCCCTCTAACCCTGGACCTATGTGCCGCCGAGAATTTTCCAGGTACATAGCCTTCAGATTATCCACCGGGATGTCAAGGAGTCGATTTTTTTTCCGACAAGTTGTCGAGTCGAGGATCAGTGGGAAACACGACCTGGGAAGCTTACAGGAGGATTCAATTCTCTCAAGGGTTAGCGGAAATCCTCCTTAACAAAGGGTTTAACTTCAGTTTGGCGAAGTCAAGTTTGTTCACACCATAGTTCACCTTGAGAACAGCTGTAAGTTGTTCGAGGTGTTGAAGAATTGATGTTCGAATAGTAGAACTCCGAAGTAGGTACATATATATATATACATCAATATACGCCTCTATACAGTATCCCTGCATATATCTCTATATGTTTCTGCATACATACGTAGCTTTGCATATACAAAGAAGTATCTGCACATATATTAGCATTTACACAATATATAGAAGGCATCATACGCTGAATTCTACCTTACCCCCCATGAAGCCTTTCAACTACTCCAGCTACACAGGGCGAAAACTTCTTGTCCGACCGGCCCAATATTGGTGACCAAGACGTGCGAGTTCTCTCCTCAAGATGTGATCTATGACATGTATGATCCTTTGATTGCAGTATTGAAGCATATTCAAACGTTTCCCATGATTTATGTTGTTGTTTCTTTTACAGGTTCAGCACAGGTAGTTCTACAACTTCTAGAATCTTCTACATGACAATACATCTATGTGGGATTGCATACTGAGATGCATCATTTGGATATCTTTTTGGAGCTAAGACAGGGACCCTGGCAAAAGTAGTGACATGTTACTTGGGAGGAAAGGGAAGTTACCTGAATGTCAAAGCTGCGGGGCACTTGCAACTGCAAACATCCAGTTGTACAAAAAGGAGATTGGATGCCTGGCAAGTTTTTTTGTGGATGCCCTGGCAGATAATTATGATGTCTGATTGGTTCGGTAAATTGGCTCAGTGATTAATTCTACAGCTTTCCCTTGTTGAAACGAGAGGTGGCCGTACTTATGCAAGTGTAACCCTATCTCAACCGTAGTTACACATCGTAGGCATAAGTTCCAGTAACGGAATTCATGAATTCACCAAGGAACAGGACCACCATGAAATACAATTTACACTGACACCACATCATTCAGTTTTTTTGTTTTGCGAACAACTGTGTCAACTCATGAAAAAGGGTCACTTTTTCGTCCCCAACAAAATCAAGGAAACAAAGTACCAGGAGAGATATTTATGATTTCATCCAGCTTCATCAAAAGTGCCTTTTAAACGTCATTTCCTCAGTTGTTGGATCCTGGATCCCCTTTTTTGTGGAACCTTTCCAAATCTTTCCACGGCATTTCTTCACCGCCGTAACCGCCGCCGTTTTGGTGGCTTCGAAAGAGGGGTTCCATGGCCGCTCGCGAATGGATGCCGATCTTATTTTTGTTGCTCAAAGCGCCTTGTTATGCTCAAATGGTCGGCTTCAAGTTTGTCGTTGGGTTCGTTGGTTTTCTTTAAAGTCCTTTGGTTGGGCTGGAAAACCCTTCAAATTCACATGATTTGAGGAGGGTGGAAGGTGTACAAATGCACCTTGGTTTCAGAGTGGGGTCAAATTCGGGGAAATTATCACTTTTCGGATTTAACTTAACATTGACATATTGCCGGGGGGCCTATATACATGAAGTATGGTTTTGATTCAACCGAACAGTGAGAAACAACCTGATTGTCCGGGTCGTGAGGTTCTACTACGCTTTTTTAAAATGATCATTGTGATCCACTATGGGAGTTCCTATTCACGAACCAGTATGGCAGGACGGAAACATTTGTTTTTTCTCATTGCTCACTTGTTTTGCAATCTTCGTAGTAACTCCACATGAGCATCACTGGGAATGACTTAAACTTGGGTAACTTCAGTTGAATCGCCATCTTCACAATCATGTCAATGGTTGGGTGGGTTTTTCCCATGAAAAAGCAACTCCCCTATTACGGAGCCCATACTTGCTGCCCAGCATAGCCTCGGAGTGTTTAACCATTTGAATCTCTAATAGGTCACAGTTGGTAGATCCACGAACCGCTGAAAGACAGCCCAAATCTTCCAAGTGCAAGACTGCCAAATCTTCCAAAGAAATCAAACAAAAACAAGTCCTCACACTTGAAACAAAACAGTACCACCCCACACCCATGCAGCCCTGCTTTTTCGCTCCACCCCATGGCCTGTTACTAAGGTGCTTTTGCTTTTGCCATGGGTTGGTAGCACTCAGGAGCCGATGATTTGGGGCCGTTGTGGTATTGATTTCACCAGAAGGTTGGGCCGTTTTCCTCCAGATTTACAGATATGTTTTTTGTTTATAAAAAACGGATACTTTTTCGTAGCATTTGTAGGTCATTTGAATCTCAGATTATTCTCAGGTTCTTTTAGACGAGATGTCCGACCTAGGTACCTCAAATCAACTGGCAGATTCTTCGCAAACATTGCCCCAAACCACATATGTCACAATGTATGAGTCATGAACTAGCCTCTCAGAGGACTTCCACCAGTCCATAAAACCATTAACCCAAACAAAGTGACGTGAATGTGGGTACCTGAAATCTTTGTTGAATAATATAATGATACTTTTGGATTTCAGTGTCCATGGGATCCTGAAATTCAAACAGCATTGGATTTTTGTTGGTACCATCAACGTGGATTTCATATGATTTCATCATGACATGATGAGAGGATTTTCAAATCGCTACAATCCATATTTTGGAAGATGCGCACACATTCTTTAGAGACACATCTGTCCCACTGTCCCCCAGAATCTGTCTTTTGTAGAATGTAATGTAATACATACATGTTACATATAGTCAGCTGATAATGGTGAATTGGTGATTTGGGGCCCGGTGGTTTGGAATCCTGGGATCCCTTTCAGGCGTACCCAATTCGAATCCCGAACCGCCGGGCGCCAAAGCACCAAGTTAACATTAGTTGATACTGATACTGTTGGTGGAAGAAATCAGATTAACCAGCTGATTGGTAGTTTATCCGTCCCATTATTTCCAGAGATTTAATTATACATCCCAGGTGGTGATCGCCAGATTTCTTCCATCAACGGAAAAGACAAACTCCAAATTGAAAAACGACCTCGAATTTGTTTGGTTTGCATCGTGGATAGAGGTGATGCATGTTTCCATCTTCCCCCCCCCGAATCGTAGGATCTTGAGGATTTCCTTGCAGATGACGAATGTGAAGGTACAGAATCACCTTGTAGCCTGCATGCCCTGCAACTAAAAGGTGCCGGGTCCCGTGATGTGGGGTTAAGGAAGGCAGGAGCGATGGCAGATTTATCGAAGGAAGTTTAGAAGTCTAACTTCCGACAATATGGACAGTTGAAAAGCAGAGTAGAGCAGTCCAGTCAGCAGAAGGAAGATCAACACGCGAGTAGAGTCGCTAGAAAGAAGATCCACATGCGCCAAATGTTAGGAAAGTCGCGAATCGCTGTGTTTTCTCAATGATTCGTGGTTCCTGATGTTCGAAAAGTAGCCTCGCTAAAGGGGCGGGTGCGGAGGTAGCTGTTCAGCAGACAGATGAAAAATGGCACATCGCTGTGGCGCGAAGCAAAACACCACACGGTCGGACCAATGTTTGGAGGTCAGATGTCCAAAAATTGCACGCGGCTGTGGCAAGAACCATGTTTTCGGACAAACATGTGCAAAACACCGCACTCTCGGGCTACTTTTTGAAGATCAGATGTCAAACTAACTACCTAACTAACTAACTAACTACCTAACTAACTAACTAACTAACTAACTAACTAACTAACTAAAAATGTGCATTGCACCACACTCGCGGGCTACTTTTTGAAGATCAGATGTCAGACTAACTACCTAACTAACTAATTAACTACCTAACTACCTACCTACCTAACTAACTAACTAACTAACTAGCTAGCTAACTAACTAACTAACTAACTAACTAAGCCAGCTAACTAACTAAGCCAGCTAACTAACTAACAAACAAACTAACTAACTAACTAAAAATGTGCATTGCACCATACTCTCGGGCTACTTTTTGAAGATCAGATGTCAAACTAACTACCTAACTAACTAACTAACTAGCTACCTAACTAACTAACTAACTAACTAACTAA
>DF242927.1:0-19717 GCA_000507305.1 Breviolum minutum Mf 1.05b.01 | reverse complement strand
ATTTTTTTGATTAAAGCTTTAAAAACTGACTGACTGACTGACTAACTAACTAATTTGTCAGCTAGCTAACTAACTAACTAACTAACTAACTACCTCATGTAGCCAGCTGACTAAACGATTAACTAACAAAAATTTATCTAACTAACAAACTAACTAACTCATTAGCCAGCTAACTAACTAACTCACTCACTCACTAACTAATAACCTAACTAACTAACCAACTAACTAACTAACTAACTAACTAACTAACTAACTACTAGCCAGTTAGTCAGTTATTCAGTTAGACAGTTCGGCAGTTAGTCAGTCACACAGTTGGACAGTTCGATCCATCAGTGTTTTTGCTTTGTCATCCGTGATACACAGCAACCAATCTCTCCTATACGTTTCCTATTCTTGAAACTTCCGCCCCCGCCTCGTGCGGCTCTACTGGTAGGTACTGCGTAAGATTTTGCGTGATGTCACCTAGGTAGAAATTTGTTCACAAGACAATTACTATATTGTATGATTATAGATACTGTAATTTAATTTACTGTAAATAGAATCTATTGGTTTAAGTGTTCACGTAGTAACTGAGGGGTATTTTGGGATTATTATTACCCAATAATGCTAACATTTCATTGTAATCAAAGAGCTTCCAAAAAGACGAATATCCCGTCCTACTACTGCTGCAAGAAATCCTGCACCACATGGGATGTATAAAACACTGGAAATAATGGGATAAACTACCAACCTCAACTGGTTAGTCGGATTTCTTCCATCAACAGTATGATTCTTTACAGGGTCAACTAGCAACCGGCCGGGTTTTTTGATTCGGCACCAACGAACCGAACTGTATGCATGGGCCTCTCCCGAGATGGAAAGCTCCATGGGGAAAGTGATTGTTTTTTCTTGGTGTTTTTGGTGTGTGTTAGGAAAAAGGCTTCCTGTTTTTTTGTTTAGGTTAAAAAAATGGTGTGTGTGTGTGTTAGTTATTCTAGAGTTGCATTACAAGGGGATTACAATTGTTGGATTTCTTGTACTTCCCTTTGAACCAAGCAAGATGTCATGGACTGAGCTGTTTGTTTTGTTGTTCTGTGTTGCTTCGCTGTTGTGGTAAAGATCGTGTATTTCCCCCCAGCCAGGCAATATTCAACACATCCCATCGTCATTCAACATGTGCAGGTGAACGTACAGGTCGTCAGCTCGTGGGATGTCATACCACGCAGCGCGGCGAGCGCTGTTTTCGAGAAGCGCGATGGTTGGTCTGGTGGTTTCAAGGAGGAACGAATCCATAGATCCACCCTTTTTTCACAGGATATATCTTTGTATTTAGTTCCCTTTTTTCAGGTATCTCAAAATATGTTTCATGCGATCTTTATTGTGTTAATCCTTGCGTGAGGATTGATTCACAAACAAAATCACCTGGCCTTCAGGATTCATAATCCGGGAGAATCGAGTTTCTATTTTTAAAACAAGGGCTACACTCCTGTAAACTAACATGGCATTGGAAAATGGACCCTGAATGAAGATGTATTTCATTGTATGTCCTATTGAAAAATTGGGATATTTCCTTGTGAAAATGGGGATATTCCATTGCTATGTTAGTTTATCAGAGGGTAAAACAAAAACCTATATGAAGATCCTAGACGAATCAAAAGGGATCTATACAAAGTGGTGGACTTTTCTGAGACTCAGAGGATTAAGGACTATCGCAGAGATTGAAACCTAAACAATTAAGGATTGGTAGAGGTACTTTTAAGGTAAGACATAGGTAATGCCACTAGCACATCATCTACATGGAGATTGAATGTTTGGAAAACACTGCATGATTGCTGTTCGGTTGCGTGATGCTTTTCACTATTAACCCTTTTGGAATTCCAATTGATCTTCGTATAATTCCATCTCTATCAGGTGTTCCGGATTACTGTTTTCCATAAATAATATGACGGGATTGTTGTGTCAAGATCTGAGTTTTGGAGATCGTTTGGATAATAAATCTCCAACTAATTTTTGCGGGAAGCCAAAACCACAATGCAGAACAGCAACATTTGATGGAGGCAAACATTTAAGATACATTTCAATATGTTTTTTCCTCAAAAATTAGGGATGTTTCATATATCATTTTCACCATTTTCAAAGGGTTGAGGTTCCTATCTCCCCATGTTTGCGTTTCACCAGATCCAATGGGCGCGCACCGTTGGAATGAGTCTCTTGAGCCGCAAAAAGTCCATGCAGCGCGTGGAAAATACAACCGTTTCTACTGGGAAAAAGATGGAGTTTGAAAGATGATGCACTTTGGAGGTCTAGGAATAAGGGTTTGGGATGTGTTGTTTTGGTGATGTTGTTAAGAACGATTGTGGTATGCTGCTGTTGTTGCTGTTGTGGTGGTGATGGTGGTTTGTGCCATATATAGGTGTTTCTCACCCTATCGGCCCTACGTTCAGCTTTCCACTTGAGGTTGGTTGATGTTTTGCATATCCCCTGGGAAATTTGCAAGGATTTCCATATCAAATGCCACAAAAAAACACACCCAAAGCATTCGCTCACACCCCACCGCCAAGGTTCCCATCCAGAGTGGTATCCCAATTTGACCAAAAATTCCTCGATTTTGGACTTCCAAAAATTCATGTACGAACGTTTTCCAGGTGCCAAAAAAGGGTGGGGCCATTTTTTAGGGGGCCATTGGATGTCATTGGCTGCACTTCTGAACCCACTTTTTTCTTTAAATCTGAGACTTGTTGTTTTCTTGTGCAAAAATCAGAGGTGGATACGAGTTCACAAAAACAGTGAACCTGCACTTGGTTGAATTTGGTGTCCACCAAATGGTCCATGTTTCAAGAATTTTCCATGATTTTTGTTTGCTGACAGTCCATTTTTGGTGGCCACTGCCACCCCAACAAAATGCCCACTTCCCATCCTTCTTGGTTTCTTTACCTGGCAGGTACCAAATCTTTGTATAAAAAGGTGGCATCTAGTATCGATTTGTAAAGAGGACTATGACATCAAGTCACCTGCAACTTCCCTTGTTGTTGTGTCAACCCTTATTTCAGGGATCTTAAATTTACTGATCTTAATCACTCATAGCATCCGTTGGGGTTGGTGTCTACCTATATTCAGCACATGTTGCCCACCCAGAATGCATGTGAAAAATCCGCGTCTAAGAATTGTCAGCCTTGCTCCTGGAGCTCACTGGGCCACCATCCTTTATGGGAAAGCATTGGACACATATCATTCCCACCCATTGAATCTTTTGG
This sequence comes from Breviolum minutum Mf 1.05b.01, assembly GCA_000507305.1. Lineage (NCBI taxonomy): Eukaryota > Dinophyceae > Suessiales > Symbiodiniaceae > Breviolum > Breviolum minutum. The sequence continues at coordinate 16,484 of DF242927.1, read as the reverse complement.
AAAGCACACGTTTTTTTTTTGTTGGTGGGAAAGATGCCATAGAAAACCAGGGTTCGTTGGCTAAATAGGTTTGTTGAGTGCTTATTTATGATATATCGGGTTGTCCCCCCTTCCAATAACAGTGGCAAACAAATGTTTAGTTCGGGATCCCCTACTAAAAATGTATTTTAAAAACTTGCTCCGCACAGTTGTGGCAGGTAGATGTCCCATCCCTTGCGGGGTGCCGTGGGGGTGCATGGTTTCTTTGGTGGGTGATGGAGGGACCCAAATCTGGTGTTTTAAGAGAACAAGGCCAAATCTAACTCAATAGGAGGGATTAATGCTCCCCTACGTGAGGGAAAGTAAAGCCCAAATCATATCCAGAAAAAAAGTATCATCAAGGTCAGTCTCCCTTTCTTGTGAAGCCATACCACCAGCACCAGTGGTGGATAGATTTTCTTCGATAACATAAAGAACACTGTGACCTCGTTGTCATATTTTTCGGTCTCAGAACCCACTATAGTGAAGTTCAACCAGACGTGGCGCATGATCAAGCTGATTAAAAAGCACTTTCACATTAAACTATGATCATATTTTTTTCACGTTGACTTGGAAGGACATTTGTTAGATTTTTTTTTCCTGAAGATGGATTTGCAAATATTTGACTGCTGTCAAGCTGTTGAGAAAACCTTGCGGTGCTGTTACTTGAAGAAGCTGTTTCCCACGGCTTTGCGGTTTCCAAGATCTCATGTTTCGAGCGCTTGGATGTCTTGTGTTTAGGAAGTTTAGGATCCAAAACCAGGAAAGACTCGAAATGATGTACAAGTCGTTTAGATCATGCCACATTCTGAATGATTCATTCATCCAGCAGCTACTTACTTGGACTTTCCACGCCCCACCCAAAAAACAAACACATCTCTTCGCTTAGCATGTACAACTGGATGTTGGATGGTTATGACAACCTATGCAACCCAGGTTTTTTTTGCATCAGGTCATTCTCCAAAAAAATGCCTGCCAACTCCTTGCCCGTTGGATCAATCGACATTTGAGGCTTCCAAAGAAGTGGTGCGCTTGGCCAAATGCTGGAGACTTGTCGGCTCCTGCTGAAGGGCCTCCGATGAGCATTAAGGTGGACAGATGAAGATGGATCGACTTGTATATATATATATATATATTTGTGGGGTGGATACCCTCCCTTAAACCTAGCATAGCATATCTCCTGAAATTTTTAGAGGGTGTAGTAGTGGTTTGGAATATTGTTTTTTTTGATATGGGGATCAAGTTTATATAGATTTGGATGCTCAACCTCCAAAAAGAAACTCTGAAATATCAACTCTAATTTACCCGGTTTGCTATGTGTCCCTTTTGGGGAGGTTGTAAGCATCACCCCAGGGATTAGGATGATAAATGATAGCGATTAACTTTTTTTGGTGATACTTAAGGGGGGACATTGCACACACTGATGTATTCAAGGCTCTTTTCACTGGGTGACTTGTTTGAAGCCAGTTCTTTTTGCACAGGGAAGACCACAAATGCTGATGCTAACCCGTGATCTTGAGATGATTTGGAGCCAAAACAAGACATTTCTCAATGATGCTATGTGATTTTCATAGCGGGGTGATGGTTTAGTAAAGGAAATTAGATACTACCGCCGACTACCGCCCATATGTATCCATATTCTTTTAATATGCATTTTTCGGTATATTGTGTAATATCCATATACATATTTGCGGCAGGGTATGTTTCTGACCTCATTACCAAACTACCAGCATCCAATCAATCTTCGTTTCTCCCCCTTTGACCATTTGAGTAATTAATGAAAAAAACCCGATTGTTTGTTTGTATGTAGGGGATTATACTGCCCAGTTATATATGGATTGTACTAAGTCATTCGTTTTGGATCCCTATCAAACAACCAGGATTTCAATGGGAAGTAAGATTTACCCATATCCATGATGTTTCCAGAATTTGGAGATAAGTTTGACTATAACCTATCGGATCTGTGGGACTTGTAATACATTTACCTGGAAGAAGGACGTTTTTTTTTTCTTTTTTTTTCCGTGGCTCATTTGACTGTAAAGGTCCTTTCTTACAACCTCTTTTGGTGGAGTTTATACCGCGTGCGACAAGGTGGGATGAACTGCCATGGCTGACAAGAATGGCACATTTTGAAAGGGAAAAAACATGATGCTGATTCAAAACAAGTTGGAAGATAAGATACACTCAGGTAAACGAACATAACAATGGAAAATGAACCCATTGACTTGAAGATGTATTTCCTATTGAAAATGGGGATATTCATAGCTATGTTAGTTTACCAGAGGGCATGTCAAATCAAATGATTACCTCTGAAATTTGACTTTTTGAACCTAAGAATCACCCACTTGAAAAGAAAATCATCTTCCATCCACCTCCATTTTTGGATTCCATGTTCGTTGTCCGGGGTGTAGAATCCAGTTCTTGTGTTTTTTCTGCAATTTGCTACGTCCATACTGTTGATATTGAAAATGATTCATGAATGCAGGATCAAAAAGTTTTCTCTCATACAACCCATCTACAATTTTCAAATATTAAACAGGGTAGGATTTCCCCAACGACGTAAAAACTGTGATTTTCCCCAACAAAGTAAAAAACTGTGGTTTAGAGTATTTTTTGCATATTTATTCAACCCCACCTTGACAAACCATGGAGGTGAAGGCGATAGTGCTGGGAATTTGATCAAAGCCGAAATTGAAGAGGCTGGAAAAGACAGGAAATTTCTGCGTGCAGTTACAAGTTGTCAAACAAATTCTTCTGTGTTTGCTGAGTTTGTGCGTATGATTATTTGATGTATATACAATATGGGTGATTGCGATTTAAATAAGTTATAGGAATAATGATAGTCCATAGTTTTAATTTTCCATTGCCTGCATAACTCCAGATAAAGCTGTTTGATCAGTTGTCTATTTGGATGCCGGGGCTCGGGTGATGCACATGTTGATACCGGCCCAGTTATTCTGCATGATCTTGGAACAGTTCTTTCCGTGGCCGTGGAATGCATGAGATGTCTTCAAGATGAGAAACTTTAGGTCAGATGTTTCACTTGCGTGTATTTTTTTCTGTTTCTGTAGCGTAATCAGGCAGATTTGGGGGAAGATCAGCATTTATACGCATTCTACATGGATGTGTTGCAACGGCGGAGGCAAAAACAACAGCCAACAAGCCCAATTCCATACAAATTCCAAGATGTTTTGAAAAAAGATCAAGCCATGGGACTGGAATATCTACCTACATTGATCCCATCAATTTATGCCATTTCATGTAGGTAAACATTCCAATCCCATGGACCATCTGGGATCGACAAACATTTTCAAGCTTTTCAGCTGCCAGGATCGACCCTTTGACGTGATGGGTTTTCAAGAGTGTGAAAGTGGTCTTCGTGTTTTAGAACCTGTGCCTTGGCATCCCCGAGGTAAATGTGAGGATTGTTTGTTGTTATTGTTGTAGTTTGTAGTTTGCGGTTGTTGTTGTTGTTGTTGTTGTTGTTGTTGTTGTTGTTGTTGTTGGTTGTTTGTAGTTGGCAAGCGTGCCACAGACGGCCGCGTGTTTCGGTGCACTTCCTGGTGTGCAAACACTGGCATTTATGCCATTTTGACAACATTTTGTGCTTGGCAACACGCGTTTGAAGCGTTTTTCTTTCCAGACACAAACATTTTGTGCAACACACGTTTGAAGCGTTTTTCTTTCCAGACACATGCCTAAAGCTGTGATCATTTTCCGGTTCTGCGGAATGGATTGCTTCGGTACATATTTTAGACATGTCCAAGCCTGCGATGTAACTCGATTGTAACTCGTGTTTAGAGTGCTACGGAATGGACTGCTTCGGTACATACTTTACACATGTCCAAACCTGTAATGTAACCCGTGTTCAAAGTGCTACGGAATGGACTGCTTCGGTACATACTTTACACATGTCCAAACCTGTAATGTAACCCGTGTTCAAAGTGCTACGGAATGGATTGCTTCGGTACCTACTTCACACATGTCCGAACCTGTGATGTAACTCGTGTTCAAAGTGCTACGGGATGGACTGCTTCGGTACCTACTTCACACATGTCCGAACCTGTGATGTAACTCGTGTTCAGAGTGCTACGGAATGGACTGCGGCGGTACATACTTCTACACATGTCCAAGCCTGCGATGTAACTCGTGTCCAAAGTGCTACGGAATGGACTGCTTCGGTACAGACTTCACACATGTCCGAACCTGTGATGTGACCCGTGTTCAAAGTGCTACGGAATGGACTGCTTCGGTACAGACTTCACACATGTCCAAACCTGTGATGTAACTCGTGTTCAAAGGGCTACGGAATGGACTGCTTCGGTACAGACTTCACACATGCCTAGAGACTCCAACAGCGCAGATTGGACATCATTATCTTCAAATGAAGCTTTTTGAGTAAAAAGTTGCATCCTGGAGAAACGATGCCTTTTGCATCTCATTAACATATGCATGCACAGAATCATTATGGGTGAGGCATGGGTGGGACAAAGCGTAACTGCGCATGGTTTGAGCGAGCACATTTGTATTTCCACGACACATGGTTGCACAGCATGTGCAATTTAAAGAACCTTTATAGATTAAAGACTCAGCATTCTAAATAAAAGACACAAATAGTGATGGTCGCACACAGCGTTCCATGGCGTACGCAACGCCTCCGCACGCATCCGGCCGCACCATTCGCACAGAGCGTTTTGCACTACGTACGCAGCGTTTCTTTCTTCCGCACGCAGCGTTGCATGCGCTATCAATTTTAAGAAAGAAATTCAAAAAACATAGAGAATATATTGCATGCAAAAATGCATGCCTTTAACTCTTCGAAGTTTCTGTTGAGATTCATGAATTCAATGCAAAAGAAGTTTTATAAAGAATATTGCCATGCAACCCTTCAACTTCGAAGTGGCAATTCTGTGTTCCACGCATGAGATTGTAATGCCGCCGCACGCAGCGTTTTGCATGCTCGCACGCAGCATATCATTCTCCGCACACAACGTTCCTTTAAAAGCCATGCTTTTCATGATGTGCACAACACTTTAGAGCTCTAAACTTTTTCTAAGACTTTGAGACATCATGATGATGGGCGAGTTTAAATATAAGACTTTGAGACATCATGATGATGGGCGAGTTTATATAGGCAAGCGTGGTCGCACATATGCTTCCGCACACAGCGTTTGCAATGCTCGCACACAGCGTTCCATGTATGCTACAGCGCTGCACATGCAGCAAAATTGAGTAGGGTTAAAAAAAGATAATGTAAAAATATAGACCTTTACAATTCCATGTTTGAAGCCTATACAACGTTTCGCACGCAACGTTTGACCTCTCGCGCAACATGCACACAGCGTTCACATTCTCCGCACACAGCGTTCAACGCAACTTTTCCGTTTATAGCCGCACACAGCGTTTCATGTAGTCCGCACACAGCGTTGGAACGCAACTTTTCCGTTTAGCCGTACACAGCGTTTCCATGTAGTCCGAACGCAGCGTTGCATGCTTCGCACACAGCGTCTCACGTTTCTTTGCAAGCACCACATGAAGAACAACTTTAGAGCACAAGCGCAAAATGGACAAAAGCTTGCGAAGAGGACTGCTACTGCAGTCAAAGCATCGCATGAGCCATGCATGCAAATGAAGCCTTAGCATCATTGAAACTTGAGCCATTTACAGGGGAAAGCTGTAAATATATATTCAAATTCTGAAAATATGGTGGATGCATTATATACTTGTTGTGCTTTCTGCTACAACAATGTATATATGTATGTATTCTATACATGTACATCACGGTCTTTTTACTTGTGGGAGCTACAGGGAAACCTAAATTCATCAAACAACTCTTCACTATCGTTTTACCATGGTTTTTTTGGACCATGCATGTATACAGGTGTTTCGCGCGCCATCCTTTGGCGCCTTTGTTCAAGCTGCAGTGCTAATGGAAAACATATATGTTTGAACTAAACATTCCACATCTAAATTGGGATTCCCATTGGTTGGTTTGATTTGTTTAACAAAAATCCCACCAAATCATCAAACCTAGTTCTAAATAAATTGAGGGTGGGGGTCCCCGGAAGGAAAAACACCAACAACGAGTTCGAAACCATTGTTTTCCTTTTTGTGGGTGGAAAAATGTGGTAATGAAAATAAACCAACCGACCTTGAACACAAGATTATCACCCATGCCAGTTGGGTGTTTTTTCTCACGGCTTTTCAACGCAATGGCTTCTTGATTGCGAGGTGTCTGAGGCACCAGAAGGGTTGCATATCCCCTGCAACAGTTTTGAATGGGAGCTGCGGCTTGGGTTGGTACAAGATGAAACTTAGTTTGTTTAAGGTTTGCAGGTTTTCTAACATACAGCTCCCACTTCCAGCCCCTAAAAAAAATTCACAGTCAACGAAAGGTTTCATCTATGGTTTTTTGTCTGTGTATTAGCATGGCTAGGCACAACAAGTATCGCTGGAATACTCTAGTGGTCATGGTTTTACCATGGCACGCAGTGCCTACCAGCTTTATTTTCCCCAAAAAGGATTCATCCGTCCACGTGGAAAAAACACTCATGTTAATCCTCCACTGGCGAATTTGCAAGGCTTGGTGCCATATATAGTGGAGTTTGGGGCGGATACGGAAAACCATCAGCTTAGAAGAGTAAAAGTACGAAGCTAACCACGCATACGTTTTTATGTGAAGCAAAAGCATCTCAGACGCTTCGTTTGCAACACTTTCTTCCAAAATGATCCCTGAATGGTCCAGCTCAGTGATGCATTTTTGGAGGCTGTAGCAACAAGTCCCTAGGACTTGCAAAACGATGTCCTTAGAGAGAACATCATTGATTGTTGGGTGGTTTGGGGAAGGGTTCAAAGGGCCATATTCCAACAACCCTTTGGGTCATGAATCTAGTGAATCTAGTGGATACAAAAAAGAAAACCTTTCACATTATATAGTCTTAGGTACATCGGGTGTGGCATCGGCCGCTTCTTGAGATTTTTTTGCAACCCAAAAAATCATCACTTTGATATGCGCAGCCTTGAACTTTGTGCTCATCTCACAGTAGTCTCTGTCACTTAAGTTGGTTTCTGTCAAGGGTGGTTTCTTCGGTAGATATAACCTGGATCCCATTGCAGTTTTGGTGGCGAAAAAAAAAGGAATTCAAAAACATAGTGTTAACTTGAGTTAGCATCCCATTTTGTTTACCTGGAACGGGGGAAACAGAAAAAGTTGCTGGAATATGTTTTAACCAAAACACCCCCATTTGGAACAGTCACAAATCATTTCTTCCTGCAAGAAGGCAAGAATGGAATCCATATCTGTTGCTGGAACATGGGAGTATATACCTTGACGTATCAGAACCTTGATGGCAGAGGCAACTAGGTCACGACCCGTACCAAGAAATAGGTTGTGCATAAAATCAAACGATGTTGACTCCAACGTCCACCCGGGCAGGTGGCGCCATGGAGAGAGCACCCCAGGCATGTTGTGATACATATCATTGGTCACCATAGTTAGGGGCCAGGCAGCACCAGGAGTGAAATTCTTGTAATGCATAGAAGGGTCGCATTTGGTCCCCGACTCAGCGAGGCATGAATCGCACATCCTAAGAAAATTCAACAACAAAGGGAGGAACAGTCGTATGTGGATACCCTGGTGGTGGACTACCATATGTTAACAAGCTTCGGTTGAAAACTGTTAAATTCCTTTTGGGGTTGGGAATCTCTCAAACCAACCAGCTACCTTCCCAAAAGACTCTGGGACTTCCCAAAAGATTAAGTGGGAAAAGGAATGACATCCAAAACAAACATCCGGTTTACATAGTTTTCTTTTAAACCATTCATCAAGTAAACAAATTTGTTCACCTGTTGTGATTCAGCATCAAATTCGCTTTGTAGTACCGATGGAAGCGCTGCATCCATTTTCTTGCTTTCAAATCTGATTTGGTTGCAAAGTATGCCGCCCTGGAAGGGAATCAAAAACGTTGGCAAACAGATGCCTATGTAAAGCTTCTATACTTTTGAATTGTATGGTTGATTCAAAAGCAAAAGTGGTTGAACAAATGTTTTTTGACTTCACCCACCTGGATGAGTTTCCAATGGGGCTCCCTCTCAAATCCAGCCGGTTCCCTGACAGCTCTTCGCCACGGAAACCAACTTCAGGCGCCACACCTTTCATCGCAAACTTGATGGACCATGAGGCAAGTTGCGCTGCAGTGTCGTTGACTTCCTTCGCTACCTAAGCAGTTCAAAGATGTGACCAAGAAGTAACGCAGGCTGTCAACATATATTCAAATATCTACTTCTTAGAGAATATGATTTTTTTTTAACACTTATACAATATTATATACACGTATAGTACTGTATATTATATAGCAACATCCACAAAAGACACATGAAAAACATGCGAAGGTAAAATAAAAATGACTCATATAGATGTTAGCCACTTCTTCAGATCTCATATGCCTTTCAGGAATGATGAGGAAGGGAAACTTGTAGAGAAGAATGTCTTGGATCAACCCAGTGGGAGCAAACAGTGAAGATATAGAGTATACAAACATTTCATCCTCACGATAGAACTGGGCTCCATCGCCATGCAAAAGTAAAGGTATGGTTTTGTCGAGCGGGATGTTTTCATTCTCCGAAAAGACTGGATGATTGGCCCATGGTGCTAGATTCTTGCAATGGTCCCAGAAGTCTTTGATAGAATCCGAGCTCTGAGATCCAAGGAGCAATGACCGAAATGCTGTAGGGTGTTGAGAAAGACAATGAATGATCTCATGTGGAAGCAAACACTTTACTGGGCATGGCCTGGGATGGTACCCATCAACCTCAAATTTGCTTTTTTAAGAAAAACGACTGGCCTATGAATCTATACCATTTTTTTTCCCCAGAAAACAAGTTGATGGGTTCTGTCTACTAAAAACTGGTCACCCTTCGAAAGTTGCATGAACCCCTGGAAAGCAAGGTACTGGGTTTTAGGGATTGTACGGATATTAGGAGGGTTCACACTAAATTTCAAGGGTGTATTTAAGAAAACTCTGAGTTTCTGCAAGATTCATCCATACGGTATATGGCTGAAGAGTAAAACCAAACAAGTCCTTCAGCCACCTGTGAAGGTCCCGTTCGCAATTGGCTGGGCATCGGTTCTCTGCCCCCAAACTAGCAAAGTTTTTAATGGCCTCGTGAACCATCCCATCATCCACCATAGAATTTGCTAAGTCAACTGCCCCACAAACACTAATCCTGCCACGACCAACCATTTCCAACAGTTTCTCGCATGTCGATGATGTTCTGCAAGCTTCTAGCTTCTGCCGTTTCCTGGCAGATGCAGCAAAGGACTTCAATATGATATTCTTAGGTCTTCTAAGTTGCGGGTGTGAGTTTTGAATGGCCCAAAGAAATCATGAGATGAAAGAATGATTTTGTTCCATATACATTTTGAGTGGCACATGTCACGTATAGAACGTAGCCAAGACTTTCCCTGAATGGTGAATGTTCATGGAAAAGTCAGGTTGTATGCAGGTGGAAGCGATTCGCTCCACTTCTAAGCACACCTTCGCCCCACTGGAAAACTCATATGATCACTTCTTTGAAGACTCACTCTTCTTTTGCTTATTCTTCTTGGACTTCTTTCCTTTTGCATTCGTCAGGAATGCATTCGCCGCTGCCTGCCAAGAGATACGGACGACGGGCTGCAAAGGGTTGGGAGTGTGACGGGACTTTTATAAGTGTTCTTTGGTGTTGAACTCTTGGATATAGTGACACTTCTGAATTTTTCATGATGCAAGGCTGCTTCAATGTCAGAGTCAAAGGTTGCAATCAAGATTGAATGAGGTGACGTACTTTGATTCAAAACAAAAAAACAATGGCAGAATGGTTGATGTCAGAGTCGAAGGTTGCAATCAAGATTGAATGAGGTGACGTACTTTGATTCAAAACAAAAAAACAATGGCAGAATGGTTGGTTGATCAATGCTTAATCATTGCTATGTCGACATTGTTCCAAGCTTGAAGCAAAACAGAACGGCCATGCCAGGTGGTATCTACATCCTACGTTTGAAGAGTCAGAAGCTCAAAACCAGCCTCGCCTGAAGCTTCTTGGTGTTGCCCGATTCTTTCTCAATCTTTGGCAAAAGTTTGCTCAGTTCTTTGTCAGACGCCTTGTTCTTGATCAGTTTCTGGATATCACCATACAACTTTTCAACTTTTTCAGCATGTTCTTTGATAGCCTTGCCAAGATTCTCGGCATATTCAAGTCCATTCAGAGTGATGGCAGCTGTCCTAGCAGACCCAGCTTCCTTTAGGGCGTCAGCAGCTGCATCAGTGACCTGTTCAACCACTGACTTAGGCACCACATCCTCCGACTTCGCAGGCTTCGCTTTGTTTTTTGCTTTTGCCACCGCAACCTCCGAAGCAAATTGTGGGAGAGGTTTAGTTTTGAATGGTGGTATGGATTGGGATATTTATGGGACAACATCGTATGGAATAGCTTGATCATTTTCAGGGAATCCCATTTTGTTCAACAGCCTAGCCTTACCAACTGCATCAAAAATTTGTTTGCAACCAGCTGATGAAGCAGCAGTGATTGAAGGCATAGCTCCAGGGCGCATAAAACCTTCATCACCATCACAAATTGCTTGTCTAAGATCATCATCAATTTGGGCTGTTGCTGAAAGTTTTGTAGATTCGCGCACAAGGTCCTTTTGGGTCACCTTCTTTGGGGCTTGCATATAAAACCATGCTTCCTGAGTGGGTTGATGAAGAAGAAACCCAGTTACCCTTTACCTTTATCATATACCTTTTGTTTTTGAGATCTACCCATGGAAAAGAAAAGGTTGTGTGTTTTTCCCAAGTATCATCATCGTCATCAGGGAAATCCTCTGATGCGTACCACATTCCGTTTTGTTTGCGTGCTTCAATGATGGCATCAATCAGCCTTCTCCTTTGAGTGGGTGGCCTTGATGGTCTTACCCTGGATTGCAATCATACCTTGTTTTGCTTCAGTCTCATGTTGATGAAGTCGTTCAACAGCTAAAGAAACTTGATCCCAATTCTTCTCACAATCCAGCCACATATTGAAGCAATCAATACGGTTGTTTTGGTAGAAGTCATGGACTTTAAAGCGCCCCTTGCTCCTCACGAAGGAATCCCAGTCCTTCTTATTTGTCATACCTCACTTGCTCAAACTAGGGGTAAACCAAATTCACTTATTCACCAAAGTATTGGATGGGGTCCGAGTTCATTCAAACCCCAAACTATAGTAAACTCTTGCTAGAATTCATAGCTAGGCGCTGTTGCGGCGCTGGGGGACAAGTGCTTTTGACTCCTCAGTGCAAGCCACCAATGCATGACACTCCGGCGGTGCCTCGTGTTGAGCCTCTTGATCCTTGTCTTTCTCCGTCTCCTTCTCCTCGTCAGAACCATCTTCAGAAGGATCTTCGCTGTCACTTGCTTCCATATCTTCATCCTGTCCTTCATCTTCGTCTTCGTCTTCTTCTTCTTCTTTCTCGCTTTTCTCCTCTGCAGCCTCTTCTACAGACTGTTCACCTTCTTCAGTCTGATTCTCATCTTCCTGGCTTTCTTCATCTTCTACTTCTCCATCCTCAGAAACATCGACTTCAGATGCATCCTCACTACTGCTCTCTTCATCACTATTCTGCAGCATTCCTTTGAGTTCTTCAACTTTTGCAACCCCAGAAGCTGTGCTTGGGGCCTTCGAAGAAGTACCTTGGTTGGAGTTTGGTCTCTTCCTGGGCGGGGGTGTCTCAAACACTTCTTTGGCCTTTTGTTTGATCACCGGGACATACACGATTGGAGGATCTTTATCATCCTTCCTCTTCTTCTTACTATCGGCCTTCTCGTCAGCTGTCTCAGTCTTCAGGTCTTCCGCGAAAGTCACTTTTGGTGCTTTTGACTTCTTTTCTTCTTTGCTTTCGTTCTTGTCTTCTTTCCTGTCTTTCTTCTTGTCTTTCTTGTCTTTCTTCGATGTCTTCTCGGGCTTCTCTGCCTTCACACCTTCCCTCTTCTTTTCCTTTTCTTTCTCCAACTCCTTCTTCTTTCTATTGGCTTTGATCACAGCCACTTGTGCTCGAACAGCGGCTTCGGCCTCCTTTCGTAACTTGGCGTCAACACGGGAAGAAGCCTTTTCTTTCACACTTCCTTTGATCACCTCCTTCGTTCCTTTTTCCTTCTTCTCATTCTTCTTACCCTTCGTGGCTTTAGGCTTCAAAGACGGAAGCGTCCGACCTCCTTTCATTGCCAGGTCTGCTGGCGAAGTCTTCGAACTCACCCGTCTAGCAGGTGCACTCATAAGAGGCCCCACTGCAAAGTGGGAAGTGACCCTTGAAAAGAAACCCTGCAGAGAAAACACGATTCTTGGGAAGAAACCCTAAAAAGGTTGAGATTTCTTTGGAAGGATTCTACAACATGCACCATTTCCCCAATGTAAACTGGAATTGACCCTGGGAAAGAAATAAGTTCAGGGTGCCATCTATAGGTGTTTTTCTGGTGGTTCTACAACACGCACCATTTCCCCAATGTAAACTGGAATTGACCCTGGGAAAGAAATAAGTTCAGGGTGCCATCTATAGGTGTTTTTCTGGTGGTTCTACAACACGCATCATTTCGCAGTTTTTCGCAGCAATTTCGCACCAAGACGCGCCATAGTTTGGGGATGTTTGGGAGCAGAATTTTACAATCTGGAACCAAAAAAGATGACATGGGAACTGTTCTTTGATCCTGGAATCTTTCTAGAGTTTATTTCGCACCATTTCATTCCAAATGCAGAACTTTCGCATGCATCAAACGTATTGATCAAATTCAGCTCAGTTTGGGGACTTTTTTTTGTTTTGGGGCCACATTTCCACTTCCTTCGATTCCCACCCATGGACCCGGCAAGTCCCGCAATCATGCAGGTTTGACAAGCTTGAAGCGGTCTTTTGAGAATGAGGCGTGGCATCTAATTTGCTGTGGACTCCTGGAGTCGGGCAAGGCAAAGGAAAGATAACAAAGGGTCAAAAAAAAGCCCCGCAGGTACAGAAAAAAACCCAGCCCGAAAGATAACCAATAGCATTGGCCAACTCTATATGAAACTTCTTGTTTTTTCTCTGTGGGTCCAGCGTAAAGTTTGGGGATTTCCAGTGGCTGGATGCAAAAGTTTCGCTACATTTGCTACATGGCTGAAATCTTACACCAAGTGCCAATCTAGGATCCACATTTTGGGGTGTAGCCACCTTTAATTAGTTATTTAATATCCAGCCTGCAAGATTTCAGCCATCCATACTATATCAAGAGCCACAAGTTCTTAGGCTTTGTATCTGATTACATTTGAAGAAGGCACATGTTCACAATGACCCTAGAAATTTCCAGCCACCATACAAGTATGTATACAAGTATGTACAAGTATGATATACATTTATAAAAGGTATATATGTATATATGTATGATATAATATATATATATATACATGTATATATTTATTGGTATGAAATAATAAATATATATATGTATGTATGGTATATATGTATATATGTATGAAATATTCCTATATAATATATTTATATACACGCAAAAACGGAGCCTTCACAATGCTATGTTTTGCACCTGACCCACACACGAAAGTTAACTATGCATCGATTTCTTCTGAAGAAGATCAGAAGTATGCAGTATATATGAATTGTGAAGTTTGCCACATGGGTAAGTGCTCCCACGCCAGCTACTGTAGCTACATGGGTAACTGCACAATCTCAAACTAGCGACGCAGCAGGTTTGCTTGTTCCAAACAAATCTAAGGGTATGGTAAGGGGATGGGATGTTCTTTCAAAAATCAAACGCCAAACAAACTGTGTTTGCATCCGACTATAGCAATATTATGTTGTGTTGAAACATCATATGTTTGTACGTATAATGCCCACTGCTGCAATCACTCATTGAGACAGAAACTCTATGATACTTTCAAGCTTCGCATGGCGGAGCCACAGGTTGTTAGTAGCTTTTCGGGTGTCAGCTCTATGGGAAGACTTCCTAGCATCTTTCAGAAATCTACGAGCCATCCGCCGATTGGTTTTGAGCACCCGGGATCTGCACTTAGACAGTGCCACACCAAACCTAGGATGTGCAGCGCGACACAAAGCATGGGGGTTTGAATTTTGGTTTGGGTAGGTACCAAAACCCCCAAATTCAGCTTGAAAAGACAAAATCATTCTGGGAAAGAAAAAACAACTGCACTTTGTTATAGTGAAAGAAAGTCACTGCCGAGGATAAGCTTGGCTTGCTTTTAAATCAGCACCACCGCAAATTCTAGCGTCACCACGATGATCAATGTAATGTTTCACCATTTCTTTTTCTTTGAGACGACGGCTGCATGTATCAGATGGGAGGAGGTCAATAGCACTGTGACCTTACATGTATTTGAAGGACAAACATCACATCTTAAGCCCTGACCCTGAACACAACGCTGTATTATTTCATTTGGGGAGAAAAGAGGGAAAATAAGGTTCAAATATTTTCAAATTAAACAGCTCTAAGCCACTACTGTACAAAAGCGTTGGTTTTTCAGTCTCAGCACCGTAGTCGGCCATCTTTATAGCCAGTCGTTTCAATCTAATCATCTTGATGAACTTTTGGAACATCACATGATACTCCATCAAAGAAGAGGATGGCTGTTCCAACACATATCATACACCAAGGGCTTGGCATATCATCATGAGGACCAACGTCCTACTAGTCAAAAGGTTCCCCAACCGGGCACTCCGAGAGCTGGGGTTTCCCATAGGCTTTGTCTTTGAGCGGCCTGTGCTCCCTCTGGACCTCGGATTGGAAACTCAGGCAGTGATTGGGTTTTTGTTGGGCTTGTTGACACCCCCTAGCTTTATCTAATTTTGCGGGGTATCAAACAAACAAATCTAAACAAGGCCGTAAAACTCTTTGAGGATTGCTGAAATACCCCAGAACAACAGATAAATCTGTATAGATACAAACAAATCAAGTCACATAAACACCCAAGATCCACACACTGGCGCCATTAGCGCAGCACTACCAGCTCTTAGGTTGCATATGTGGTAAAGGCAGTTGCAAAAGCCCAAGTCGGTGCTTATGTCCATGGAAGGACCCCCAATTGCTAGGTCTATGCCAATTGCATTACGTCCAGCCTGCAGAATGAGATTCCGAAACCTATTTGGGTTACCCTTAAACTTGTTAAGCATTGTCAGGTCGAACAATATAACCTTGCACAGAAACTGTTTTGGATTTTTCAACCTTTTTTCATTTTTTTTTGAAGACACCAGCCTGGATTTCAGCCATTGTAACTTCGCCCTTTCCACAAAACACCTCAACATGATCGGACTGAGCTCCCCAGTTCAGCCCTGGGATTGAGAGCAACAGTGTGACCACAGTGCAAATCACCTTAGATGACCGCGGCCAATGCATGGGCTGAAATGGGTTTGCACCCTAAACCTCAACTTGGATTCCCTATTGGATAGTTTTTGCAGGTCCATGATTTGAAACGTTTTCACCCCAAAACTCTGATGCAGTGCCGATTGAATACTTTTTGATAGTGGACGATTTCCAAACCTTACCACCCAAACACTTATTGGACTAATCTTGGGATACCGTTTCCTTTGTTATTTTAGTCCCCATTCACCCAAACAACAGCAACAACAGCAACAACAACAACAACAACAACAACAACAACCAACAACCAACAACCAACAACCAACAACCAACAACCAACAACCAACAACCAACAACCAACAACCAACAACCAACAACCAACAACCAACAACCAACAACCAACAACCAACAACCAACAACAAACAACAACAACAACAACAACAACAACCACAACAACAACAACAACCACAACAACAACCAAACAACAACCAAACAGAAGAATTCTGCTTTGTGTCTTGAGGCCAGAAACCATTGGAGCCCGAATGTTGTTGAGGCCAGCTAGAATGTCGGACAGTTTTCGCTGCCGTGGGTCCCTTGTGGTTGTATTCACCCTTTCCCTAGGAAATGGCATGTCACATTTGGATGCCAAAAGCGCCTTTCGACATTCCCGGCGTTTGAGTTTGGAACCACCATCTTTGGTCATGGCTGGGATTCCGGAATGATTCAACGCTTCAAGGTTGGAAACAAAAACTTGAAAGATCAATGGCTTTGATCCAGATAAACAATCCATATTGGTACATATTGATGATATTGAATGATCAATCCCAGGAAACGGCCCATACAACCACGGCTCCCCAGCAACCACGATGTCCTGATCCCTCAAATGGACCAAAGGTGCAAAGTACCTGGAGAGCAAAGCTTTCGGCCAAACATGCTTAAATTCGGGATATCGAGAAGAGCTCACCCACCACTAACCCAAACTTCCTAAACCTTCCGAAACCAACAACACTGTTGATACACACGGTTTTCTTTCCACGCAACACAAAACAAGGGAGGATTCCATTCACTTTATTTTTTCCCAGTCTTTTTTTCGCA